>PVLA01010333.1:0-64533 GCA_004027455.1 Hydrochoerus hydrochaeris
ATCCTCCCATCCACCCATCCTCCCATCCATTCATCCTCCCATCCATTCTCCTATCCATCCATCCTCCCATCCATCCATTCTCCCATCCATCCATCTCCCATCCATCCATCCTCCCATCCATCCATCCTCCTATCCATCCATCCTTTGGTCTGTCTCTCCATCCATCTATCCACCCACCTCCATCTATCCACTCATCCATTCATTCATTTATGCATCCCTTCCCACCCTCTCTCCCTTCCTCTTTTCCTCCATCTGTCCCTTCTCCCATCCTTCCAACCACCCATCTATCCTCTCATCCCTTTATCCAGTCTGGTCCCAATGAGGAAGGTGCCATCTGGAAAGGCTCTCCTGAGTCCAGATATAACTGCTGTTAGGGCCCCCAAGAAATCAGAGATAAATGTGGGGAAAGAGGGGTGTGGGGGTTGGGTTAGGAAACTACAGCAGGAGTTAGAGGCAAGAGTACTGACAGACCAGGGTTCAAGAGCCTGTTCATTTCTGATTCACTGAGTGACCCTAGGACAGTCCCCTTGGGGTCCCGTCTGACCCTATCTGTATTTTTCAGGAAGTTGAACAAAGTCCTTCCTTCCTGGCTACTAGGATCAAGCATGGAAGGTAGTAAGGCCAGACACCTGCTCTGGGGCTGAACAGCTTTGTTTCTCCAGTTGTCACCTTCACCCTTCCATCTAAAATAATAGATGACTCTGGGGAACTGTTGGCACAAAATAGGACGCAGAGAAAGCAGAGTCCATTGAAATGCAGTACTTGTAGAGAAATAAAACTTTTCTTTACATTTCTTTCTATCTCTGGAGCTGCCTATCTCTTGTCTCCCAGGGTCCTCATAAGCACCAAATTATTCAGCAAATACCTATTGAACGCATTCCGTATGGTAGGTGTTAGAGACACAGCCACGGGCAAGTTACTCAACTTCTCCAAGCCTCAGCTTCATCATCTGTAAAGCGAGGGGAGCGGGGAGGAGAAGAACCCTACCGGTCTGTAAGTGTGATTAAATGAGCAGACGTATTTAAAGTACCTAGGATAGAGACTGGCCCATTGTATATCACTGTAGTTAGTTTCATTGTCACTACTGTCATGGGACAATTGACAGGGAGGAAGCAAAGTTCTGTTTTTCTGAGTAGGACCCTGTTTCCGCATCTGTGAAAAAGGAAACAAATAAAAACCTACCAGTTCACCAGCTCCATCGCCCCTCCTTTTCCACTTTCCTGGTCACTGATCTGTGTTCACTACTTCAAGCATGCTCTGCACTCTCTCCAACTCTGCACGCACCCTCCTGTCGGCCTGCAGTGCTCTTCCCAACCCCTTTCCAGGGCTAAATCTTATTTTCTCCTGGAAGTCTTTACTCACCCCAGTTAGACTTGTTCAGACTCCACTGTTACGCATTCCCAAAACATCCTATACTTCCTCTATCATATTATTGTGATGATTTGTGTGATTTTCATTTGGAGAAAAGTCTTAAGTCCAGATGAGGATACTTCACACTATTTGCTTTGACTGTGTTGTTTAAATAAAATAAAATGTTCCAAATAGTCTTGAGGTGGTTGAAGCCCCTGGTCCTTCCCCACTTCCTTCATTCTCTCCCCATAGGCAACTGCCTTCATAGGCTTGATTTGTATCTTTCAAATCATGTTTAAACATATTTAAAAACTATATATCTGCAAGAATAGGGAACATACTTTCATATATATATTTATAATGAGCATAAATTATAAACTTAAAAGTTTATCATTCTACCACTTTTTAAAGTTCATTAAACTATAGGTTTTGGGGGACTATTTCCATGTTAAAGATCTGGATCATTTCATCACTGTATGGTGTTTTATTATTAGGATATATCACATTTTATTCATTTATCATCCCTCTAATGGATACTTAGATTGTTATAAACATTCCATACTATTACAAAGAATGTTGCAAAGAACATCCTTGCACATGTCTCATCTTTAGGAAGATGTCACTGTGCATATTAGCTACAGGTGACAGGCACTCTGTGGGGCTATGCAGCCATATTCAGTGGGCCTAGAGGATCTAACTTCTAACAGTGAATCGCTGGACTATAAAGTGTGTGTATTCTCAGCTTTAGGAGCTGTTGCCAAGTTGCCTTCCAAAGCATCAGTGTATCAGTGGCATGATGTAAATGTTCCCATTTCCCCATGCTTCATTGACACTTGGCCTCACCAAGGCACTGATGTGTTTTTATTTTGTCACAACTGATATATTTCAAATCATAGCTTATAATTGTTTTAATTTCCATTTCTAAGTTGGCTTGCTAGCAGTTTGAATTTCTTCTGTTAAAAAAATTCCTTACTGTTATTCTTCACCCATTTTTCTTTTAGGAAGATCTGGGTGGAAGTATCTTTTTCTTAATGATTTGTAGTTATTTTGCTACCAATCTTTTGAAATATATATACACATACACAATTTGGGGCCCTTTGTGTGTCTTTTTTACTTAGCACACACATACATGTATTGAACCCGGGGGTGCTCTACTACTGAGCTACATCCCTAGCTCTTTTTATTATTTATTTTAAGCCAGGATCACATTAACTGCTCAGGCCTCAAGCTTGCAATATCCTGCCTCAGCCTTCCAAGTATCTGGAATTACAGACATGTGCCACTATCATAGGCTTATGTAATGTTTTTGAGGTTTGTGTATGTGTCAGCATTGGGACTTGATTCTTGTTCATGGTTGAATCTGTGTGTATATTGCTATGTATATATTGCAAATTATTTATCTCTCCATGTACATTGGGTTGTTGCCACTCTGGCTATTGTTAATAGTGCTGCTATGAACATGTTTGTGTAATCTTTTTTTCAGTACCTGTTTCAATTCTTTTGGGTATATATCTTGGGTTTTCTGTGCTTTTGTTCACAGTCTGTAACCATCCATTTAATTAACATGACTTATTCATTCATTCATTCATTCACTAGATGGTATTGGCTATCTGCCAAGTGTCAGGCACTATGCTAAGCTCTGAGAACACAGTGGCAAATTAATAAAGTCTCTTCTTTCTTAGTGCTTATGGGGAGCAATCTACCTAGAGGAGAGGAATAGATGATCAGAAAAGCAAATGGAGATCGTGCAGAGAAGGTGAAACAAGCCATCAGTAAACAAAACCCCAAGGCTTACAGAGATATGTGTGTATATAGGAGCATGGGAGATGGGAAATGAGGGTCAAACCAGTAACTGAAAGAAGGCTGAGGTCTGGAATAGGAAGAGCAGGGGGCAAATGGTAGGGCAGATAAATAAAGCTGGCAAATTCTCAGTGAGGACTTCCATCCTATCTTTATCTCAAAGGTGATGTGGAAGCCGGGAAAGTTTACATGTGCAGGGGAGAGATGATCAGGCTTGTGTTCAAAATGTTCTTTAGCGACAGGGCAGAGAATGAATTGGGAAGGACTGGGCCGATGGGCAGTAGTAGATTAATCAGGAGGCCATCGCAGGCATTGAGGTGAGTTTTGGAATAGCTGGTACATAAAAACTAGAAAAAGATTGAGAGAGAGCAGAGATGACAGCCATGTTACTAAATGACCGAATGACAGTGTAGAACCTTCCTTGAGTAAGGAAACTTGGTACCACTATATTTACCAAAGAGAAACCACTTCAGATGAGCACTCTTGCATCAGGGAACTACAGCTGAAGGCGGCGCTGAGCAACAGCCAATCTGTTTTAAAAGGTGGAGATGGCAGGGTTTATCAGAAACTCCAGGAACCCCGGGGTCTGGGGCTCCCAAGAGCCTCCCGGGTCTCTAGTGGGTGGAGCTTGCGTACTCCGCCGAGAGGCGTGTCCTCGGATTATCCAATCCGAGCAGCGATCTGGGCGCCCCTCCGTCGCCTTGGCAACACGATACACAGGCTTCTCCAGTTACTCAGCTGCAGTTTGGATCTGGCCCTGGAGAACTGAACCATGTCGCGACCGAAGGTAGGAATCAAACAGACCCAGATGCTTCTGTCCTCCTTGTGGGGGAGGGAAGCCGCAAAGGATTCAGAACCTGCGGTGAGAATCTACGCGGCGGGGTTCCGGCTAAGGGACAAACAAATGCTGAACTAGAGGAAAGATTACAAGGCCAGCTGTGCCGCGCACCTCCCGAGCTGCTGCGCGTGCCCCACAAGCCCAACCTGCTTGGCGGCAGTTTCTTGGTTGAGATCCTGTATCTGGAGGTTTCTGTAACCCCCAAGGAAGCACAGAATTTCAGGTTTCCTGATTTGGAGAAGCCCATAGTGATGAGTTCATCCCGCCACCCGCCCGCCTAAACATTCATCTGCCCTTCCATCCATCTATCACTTCGTCCATCCATCCCTCCATCCCTCCATCCCTCCATCCTTCCATCCATCCATCCAGACCTCTAATTAGTGCTTTTCCAAACCAAAACCAGTGCTTACCAAAGAGTACAGAGGGATCAGACAAGCCCCTGCCCTCCTGAGGCAGACAAGCCAGCTTCTCATTTTAAGATTAAGAAAAATGAGACCCAACGAAAGGAAACGAATTACTCTAGAACACGGCATCTCCAGCTCCACTCTATTTTATGTTCTTGCTTCCTATTGACATCTGCTTCTACTCTCAAGACGGCGCCTCCATTTCTTTAAGGAAAAACGAGTTTGCCTGCTTTCAGAGTGCATAGAGCTTTGTCTTTTTACCATGACTCATTATATTTGTCTAATACCTGTCTTCTCTGCTAGACCCCAGGATCTAGTCTGTATTGTTCTTTCCTCTATTTCTAGCGCGCAGCTGAGTTAACTGATCGAGGTTGAATGGCTACTTGCTGAACTACTCACCTAGTTGCTTATGCCCAGAAGCTGGGACTTTATCTTGTCGCCTCCATCTTCATGTCCCACATCCAATAAGTCTTTAACTCTCTTGATCTACCTTGAATTTATTCTTCTCACCAGCTCTACCATTTTGCTAATTGTGTCCGATTTTCAGTTAAAATAGTATTTAGACACACAGACAGGGACACTTCACTTTTTCAAAATATTGTTATAAAAACAGAATAAACATCTGCTGCATCTGTCCCTTTGTGTATCAACCCGACTGACTTCTTTGAAGAGGGAGCAAACTGCAGGATGTTGGTGGGGGGTGCACTCTTCACAGTCTATACAGTGAATATCAGGGTGTGGGGTACTCATGTTGGATGAGAGAAAAAATAATGGACCTTTTTGTGACATTATGTATTTTGTTCTTATTACTGGGGAGAGGCAAAGGTCATCTATACAGAGTATTGATGTAAGACTTTGGAGTTTCTTTCAAATAACCCAGGACAGGCTGGGGATTTAGCTCAGTGCACAAGCACCTGCCTGGCAAGTGTAAGGTTGTGAATTTGACCCCCGATACCAATAACCCAAGACGCAATTTGAACTTTGGCAGGAGGATATGAACTTATTAAAAGAACACTCCAGGAGATACTGTGTGTACCTTCACAAAAATATGCCCAGAGAAAGGAAGCCGGCAGTGTTTCAGACTTTGATCTCAGCTCCTCAAGGTTACAGTCCCTGAGGCCTCAGCTCTGAGGCGTGTTGGGAATCTTACAAAAACTAAAAGGGAAAATGAGGAATTGGATCAGGCTGGAAGGAAACTGGGTCTGAAGGAACCAGATGAGCAACAAAGTTGGTCTCTGGTGAGGTGACCAGAGACCAAGGGTAGGCTAGGGTATCAGACTGGTTCCCACATGGATGTCCTCACTTGGTGGGAAATACCAGGGTGCCTGCAGCAGGGCTTGTGACCTAGAGCCAGGCATAAAAGAAGCTGGCTGTGTCCCGAGCAAATGTTCTTCCTGACTCAACACCAGCTGGTAGCACTCATCCCCTCCTTCCACTTTGAAGCAAAATGAGAAATACAATTAAAGGTCTCTCTTTGTGGTCCATAAGAGCAACTAATTCATCTCTGAGTCTTTTTCTTTAAAAAGCCATTTTCCAAAAGTCTTATAAACTTGTCTTTTCTAGATGTGCTGTTAGTGGTTTTGGGGAGAAGTATTCATGCTCCCGGAGTGCTTTTTTCATTGAGATAGTAATAGGATTTTTATCACAGGCAATATGGCAGATGAGGCTTCTTGAAAAGACTCTAACGTACCCTAAAGTAAAATATGACAGATGTCTTTGGAAATGGAAATGTGCTTAGGGGTGGTGATGTTTGGAAGAAAGATCCCCAAAGACCAAAAAAGAAAAAAGGAAAATAAAATCCAGGTGTGTCATAGCTAATTAGCTGATTCTTCATTTCCCTTGGGGAAGAGGTTGCTCACCTCATAATCAAGAGACTTCAGGAGTTGAAGGGTTAGTGTAGGGTCCACTGTGAAGGAACTGGAAATGAGAGTGTCCCCTAAAGCTGGGCAATACAGAGGCACCACCTTAGCAAAGGTGTTAACAGGAACAAATTTGCCCTTCTGTAATGGGAGACACCTAGAATGCTAGTGATTCTCAGCTTGGGCTCTAGGTGGGAAAAGGTCTTTTCTGAAGACTTCTGGCTTGCTGAACACAGGAAGCGCTGGGAGGGCGGTACCCCGGAGGGCACTCCTCCCTCAGGCTTTGTCCTGGGCATCTCTTCCTGTTCACCTGTCATTTATATACTTTATAATATGCTTTATGATAAACCATTAAATGTCAATGAAATAAGTCTGAGAACTCTTAACCTTGGTTGAATCCTCAGGATAATGTGGGAAATGCTGAGCCAACATGTTAACATCAAATTGGCAGAAGTAATTGTTAAACATCTCTGAAGAACTATGACTTTGACCTTCGTGGTTGCATTATGTAGTAGTTACATAATAAGAGACATTTTAATGAGATACATAATAATTGCATAATTATATAAAAAGCTATTTTAGATGGGTAAGGAGGTAGAAGATGAAATACCTGTTAAGGAAAATCCTCAGAAAACTAGGGAATAGGGGCTGGGGGTAAAGCTCAGCAGCACAGCATCTGCCTGGCAAGCATGAGATCCTGAGTTTGATTCCCAGTACCCAAACAAAACAAAACAAATCAATCCCAAGGAACAGTAAGAAATTTACTCAGTTTGATAGATGGCAAGAACCTACAGCCACTAGCATTCTTAAAAGTTGGAATAGGAAGGCTTTTCCCTTAAGGAGCAAAATAATATTTATTCTCATTACTTTTAGTGAACACATACTAAGTTTTAGTGAGTCCAGCTAAATAGCAAAAAGAAGTAAAGGGCATAGGTATTGAAAATGAAGAAATAAGTCTGCCTGTTTTCACAAATGACATAACTGTATACATAGAAAACGCAAGGAAATCTGTAGACTATTGAAACTAAAAATTTAGCAAGGGCGTAGGATTCAAGGTCAATATACAAAGATCAATTATAATCATATATATATATATATATATATATATATATATATATATATTTGTTTTCAGTAGCCGCTGTGACAAACTACCACAAATTTAATGGGTTCAAAAATATAAATTTAGCTTATAGCTCCTGAGGTCAGAAGTTTAAAATGAGTCTCACTGGGCTAAAATTAAAGTGTTTGCAGGACTTCTTTCTTTTCTGAAAGCTCTATTAGAAAATATGCTTTCTTGTCTTTTCTGGACTCTGGGGGCCTTTGGCTTATGGTCCCCTTTCATCTTCAAAGTCAGCCATTCTCAAATTATATCACTTGGACACTAACACTGATCTTCTGCCTCCTTTGTCCACATTGATTTATAACAACTATTGTAATTACATTGGGCTCAACTGGATGAACCAGAATAATCTCTTTAAGGAAGTTGATTAGCAACCTTAATTCCATCTGTGGCCTTATTCTCCTTTGTCTTATATTGTGATGTGTAACCGATTTTAGGGATTAGAACATGGGCATCTTTGAGGCTGGCATTATTTTGCTTATCAGAAGTTAGCGTCATCAGATAACTAAAATGAATTAAGAATACTATTTATAATGGCATCACAAAATCAAATATCTGTATTCTATAAAACATTGGAAAAAAGTGAAAGGAGATGGAGAGAGAGACTATTTGTGGATTCAAGACTCAATACTTTATGATATAACCCAATCAAAATTCCAATATGTCTTTTAGAAGAAATTGGCTGATTCTAAAATTTATATTGATAGGGAATGGGTATGACTTAATGGTATAGTTTGTGCATAAAGCCCTGAGTTCAATCTCCAGAACCAAAAATAAACAGAATTTATACTGAAATGCAAAGGACTCCTAGTTGCAAAGACAACGTTAAAAATACAAAGTTGGAGAACTTATAGAACCTGATTTAAATATTTACTAGAAAGTTATAGTAAGTTCAGATAATGTAATAGCAACATAGGGATAGACAAGTAAGTAAATAAAACAAGTGTCTAGCAATACATCCACGTTACATGTTTGATTGAATGTTGACATGTGTTAATGTAATTCAATGAAGAAAGGAAAACTTTTTACAATCAAAGGCTTTGGAGCAACTGGATAAGCCTATGAAAAATGGAACTGAAAGCATGAGAGAAGATTAAACATCTAGTGTTAAAACAAGATTTTTTTTTTAGGAGGGCTTGATGTATTCTGGATGACTTGGAAGGGCCTGGCTCGCAGAATGGAATAGGATTTCACTTCCTTTTTTGAGGGACTCACTTCTTCCAGTTTTGTTAAGCAGAACTTCCATCTCCACAGGCTTTTGAAGGGCAGGATGGTATGATAAGCAGAGTTCTAAGGTGTTCCTCTAGGTTTACTGCCTCTGGCACACAGGCCATGTGTAATTCCTAAACCTTGGGTGTGGGTGGAGCCTGGGAATTTGATGATATAGTTACTATCATGATTATGTTATGATATGTTATGTTATGTTATATTAGACTCCCTCATAGCTAGTTTGAAGGGAATAGGATTGGAAGTCAGTCATGCTATGGGTGGCCTGGAGCCCTGCTGTGAGGACCAGCAGAATTGCAGGCAGCATCTAGAAACTGAGAACACTCCTTAGCCATCACCTTGACTGCAGCCTTGTAAGTCCCGGGCAGCCCATCCAGCTAAACTATGCATAATGATTGTGCTAAACTAAGAGTAATGATTGTGCAGTATTTTAAGCCACTAAATTTGAGGTAATGTATTAAACTAACAGAAAACAAATGTGTGTGGCAAGTCTGTCCATGCTGCAAAGGTCATCCTGCAGAAAACCAATTTCAGTTTCTCTTTTTGGACATGACTGGGAGTCAGTCTTACCACAACTGGGGGCCATGATGTTTTGGACATGGTTGGAGCCACTTAATACCCTCACTGGTAGGTAATTTGCAAGATTCATTTGGATGAAAGGAATTAACATTGCTCTGAGTCTCTCACATAGCCCCCTCCTATATCCTGGGTCTAATCAAACATTCAAAGTTAGATTAAAGGATATTTTTGACAGCACTGGGAATTGAACCCATGACCTCATGCTAGGCAAGTGTTCTATCATGGAGCTATACTTCCTGGTCCCTCAGAATTACAATAGAAGGTTCAGATCCTTCACATAGAGCCTGATGAGCCAAATGCTCAAAACTGGGGTTAAGAGTTGACATTTTTCTTTCTGAGACAGGGTCTCATTTTGTAGCCTAGGCTGGCCTCAAACTCTTAGCTCTCCCTCTGCCCTCCTAGTGCTGAATTACAGGTGTGCACTACTACATCTGGCCAGAGCTAACCCTTGGAGCACTGAAAACCAAATGCTCACATCTTGCCCGGTTCACAGAGAGAGAGGCTGTTGGGTACTTGGGAACTCTTTCCAAGGAGAACAGGTAAATCCTGCACTGATTTTCCAGGAACTTGACGGATGAGAGCCTGACCATGCTGGACCTTCATGTCCCAGGACGTAGGCATTGTTGAGTATGCTGGTTTGGTCACTTTAATATCTGGAGCAAATTGAGCTGGGAAGGCAAGTAGATATGCAGTTGCATCATTTCCCTTTTCTCTTTGCAGAATCAAAATTATAAGAGCCATGGGTCATCAAAAGGAAAAGAGCGGTGAGTAGCCCCACTCAAATCCAGTAAACTCAGAACTAATTTCCTTCCATTCCTCCCTGCTCTCCCCTCCCTCCCCTTTCTTCCATCCCTTGCCCTTTCCCCACTCACTCACTCCCTTCCTTCCCTCCTCCCTCCCTTAATCTCTCTTCTTATTTTTATTTCAGTAAATACAATGACAATTATAGTAGTAGTTTATTTTTGCAGTGTTAGGACTTGAACCCAGAGCCTCAAACATGCCAGGCAAGTGCTCTACCACTGAGTCACATCTCCAGTCCCAGTAGTAGCACTGATAAACAGTTTCTGAGCGCCTATCATGTGCCACTTTCCCTGGGTGAAAATACTATTTCATCAAATCCTTACCGCAGTCCTCCTAATACTACTACAATTTCTACAGAGGGAGGAACTCAGAGTGGCTAAGTGAAGCTCAGAGAGGCTAAGTGACTTTTGCTTGAGCTGCTATGGTCAGTCAGTGGCAGCACTTATTGGACTCCAGGGCCAGCTGTCTAACCATGCTGTCATCAGCAATGCGATGCTTACCTATGACGCCGATGTCAGCTGTGCCCTAACCCTGTGCTTCATTTGGCGTCTGTAATAGACTGGATCCAGGACTCAGAACATCTCTGGGTCCCCTAAAGAATCCTCTTGCAGCCAGTTATGCTGGCACACACCTGTAATCCCAGCACCCTGGAGGCCGAGTCAGGAAGATTACAAAATCAAACCTAATCTACTTGGTGAGACCCTGTCACAAAGTTAAAAACCAAACAAAATAAATAAGTAAATAAATTCATAAGTCTTTTGGAGCTTGGAGTTTAGTTCAGTGACACAAGCGCCTGCCTGGCAAGCGCAAGGTTGTGAGTTAAATCCCCAGCACAAAATAACATCATCATCATCATCATCGTCATCAATACAGTTTAAAAAATTAAAAGAACCTGGAGTATAGCTCAGTAAAAAGGCCCTGAGTTCATTCCCAGTACTGAAAAAAAAAAATCTGCTTGCACAAACAGGGGTGAACCTTGAACTCTCTTGAAGACGTTTGCAGGGAGCTAGGGCATCTCGTTTCAGCTGCTTCCATTCTCTCCGAAGGCTCTCCTGGCTGTGTGTCCCTGAGGGGCCTGTGTAGGCTCTGGCACCGTCTTTTCTTCCCTCTCTGTGTAGACTCTATTCCCCTCCCTCTTGAGACCGCTCCTCTCATAGAGGGGAGCTCAGCTCTGTTCCAGACTTTGGTCCAAACTTGAACACTCACCCTGACAAAACCATCAGCACTCCAGGAAACCACCTGCATCCACTTGTTTGATTAGGGCTCAGTGATTAGAAATGTGTTTAGCTACAAGTAACAGAACACCCAGTGAACAGCAGTTTGAACAAATGGTATTTATTCTCCTCACATCACAGAGACCGGAGTCTGCTGCAGAGGGAGCAGATAATATCAGAACCAATGTCTTCATGATTGTTTTGACCTTTTCCTCATGGACACTCAGTGGCTGTTGCTGCTCCTGCTTTCATGTCTTGATCAAGACAGGAGAAGGGGCAAGGAAACTAAAGTCACATATCTGTTTTTCTCTCTACTGAAAGAACAAAACGCACCCTTCCACAGACCTGTCCCAGAGGAGTGATGAGGAAGCTGGAGCAGTTTGCCACCGACCCCAGTCACCACCAGGTGTGCACTGCTGGGGAGGCGCAGTGAACGCCTTAATTTCTGCCCTGCCCAGGTGCTGGTGAGCCAGCTCTGGGGGGCAGAGAGAGCCCTCAGGCAGAGAGCTGCAGGTTCTGGCAGGGGAAAGCCCTCTGGCTGGCAGGCACAGTGATGGAGGGTGCGCAGGAGATAGGGGTGGGCCTCCCACAACATATGCTGTAGGTTCTTCCTATGGAAAATAGTAGCAATTATAGGTGAACATTACTGTACATGTATTTCTGCTCCATATGTTGGCATAAGCCTAGGACACAGTGACCGAGTTCAGAGTAGGAACATTCTGCCAGCAAAGGAAGGTTTCCATTTTATCCACTGTTGCCAAAATTTAGACCTGTAAACTGGGCATAGCGGTACATTCCTGTAATCCTAGCACTCAGGAGGTCGAGGCAGAGGATCCTGAGTTCCAGGTCAGCCTGGACTGCCCGCCATAGTAAGACTCCACCTCAAACAAAACAAAACAAACTTGGACTTTTAAGCTTTTGTCAGTCCAGTGTGTGTGACATGGTAGCTGATGGTTTTGATATACTAAATTGCTCTCGGAGGTTTATCAATTTACATTTGCATGAGCATTGTGGGATGGTAATCATTCCTCCACTTTCCTCTGAACACTTGCTATTTGAAGTTTTCTCCACTTTGATGGATTTTGAAATTGTATGTCTTTCTTGCTTTGGACTAAGTACTTTTTAGTATTCCACTTGGTCTCCCTTTTGATTTTTAGTAAACCTCTTATTTTACTTTTTTAATGGCTAATTTAGAATAGTGGTTCTCAAGATGTGAGTCCTGGATCCTTTATAACTTAAACATTTTTATGGGTCTGATTCACTTACTGGCTTTTATCTATCAATATTCACTCTATTAGAATGTTGAATTTCTAATAAAAATGTAAATACTTACTAATTTACCTAAAAAGCAATAATATTAAATGGTACCTAATATATTTCTGTGAACTGTCACTGAATTCCTCAGCTCAAATTTACTGAGATGAACAGTATCTGTTTTACATTTTTGTGAATCTCTGTGATATCCGGCTTAACATTTGGCTTTCCACACCTTTTGTATTCAAGCTGTTGTGATATGCTGCTCTCACTGAAGGGTAGAAGAAAATTCAACCTCAGAAAGATATGTAGCTTGAAAAGGGAAACTGTGTACTCCCTAGGGTAGAGGCCCCAGCAATATGTAGACATAGAGCTCTGGAAGTCACAATATGCATCCATTGTGGTCCCTCCCAATTCATTCAGGACTTTACATAACATCCATTATGTTAATGGGATAAAAGAGTAGAAATTGAATCTATGATGCTTAGAGGTGGGGCCTCTGGGAGTGCTTTTTCTACATCAGTTGATATGATCATATGAGTTTTCTCCTTTGGTAGATAAAATTGATTTTCTAAAACTGAACTAGCCTTTCCAGCAGAAAATCCACTTGGTTATGATGTATCCTCCTCTTCCTCCTCCTCTTTTTCTTTGCTGAGGATTGATCCCAGGGACCTCACACATGCTAAGCAAGCATTCTTTAAATGTTTGGGAGAATTCTCTAGTGAAATCATCTGGCCCTGGAGATGTCTGTTTTGGAAAATCTTAAAGTATTAATTCAAATTCCTTAATCGTTACAGAGGTAGTCAAACGGTCTGTCTCCTACTGGGTGAGCTGTAGTGTGTGTACTTTCCAAGGCCCATGTCATCTGGCCGTCACACTTGGGTGTGTGGTGGGGTCCACAGGCCCTCACTAGTGGGCTGATATCTTCTGTATCCTTTGTCAGTTTTATTGTCCTTCCCTAAGAACCAGACTTTTATTTATTCTCTCTATTATTTTGCTTTCGATTTTATTGATCTCAAACTCTCCATAGGTCTCCCCTGACATCCAGAGTAACAGGGACATCTTGTGGGGGAGGAAGTCAGGTGCCAATGACATGTTCTACAATGACAGGGAGTGGGGCCTTCTTCCCACCTGACAGGATGAAAGCCCAGCCTTGTCCTCGGTCCTCTCAGAACCTCTGCAGCAGAAGCGTTGGAGTATCTTGTCCTAATCTCAAGGGAAATCTAGGCTGCCCTCTCCACCTTTGCAGGCATGAGTGGAGGTGGGGCACAGATGCTTCTGTGAGGTTCAGCTGCAGTGGAGTAGTTGCTATGTCTTCTCTCGGGCTGGGTGGCTCTTTTCTTGGTTCTTTAGGTAGAGAGAACTGGATTTCATTGGTGCTTTTCTCTCTGTGCCCATTGACATTGCTCGGTGGTTACTGGCCTTTTTGCCTCCACATCTGGAATATATGAGGCAAACAGAAACCCAGGAATTCACCACTGTGTTGCTCCTTTGGCCCCAATTTCTCACCAGTCTGCTTCTTCTCTACCTTGCTTTATATATGATGTCTGGGCTCAGGGTTGTATCAGTGGGAAGAATGGGGGAAAGGACATGTACCCCATCTTCTTAGATGCATGCCAGAAATGGGGATTTGCAAATGCCACTTCGTATAAGAATCAGTCATGGAATGTGTACAACATGTAATGGGCGCTGGATGAAATGCTTTCTGTTTCTCAGTGTTTCACAGATTCTTTAAATTCTCAAGTTGATGACTTGAATTGTTGTCATCACATGATGCTAGATTCTGAAATTCAGAAATTCTGTCTCTGGCATTTCCAAGTGTGAACTTGACCTTTCCTCCTTCCCTTTTTCCCTATCCCTGCACCATCCTAGGGAAACCACTGATCCTGAGCAAGTGTTTTGTTGCCTTGTCTTGCAGAGAGCAGAGAACCTTGATCCGGTTCAAGACCACTCTTGTGAACACCCTCACGGATGTCCTCCGCAGCAGGCCAGGATGGGTGGAAGTGAAAGAGTGAGACCCAACCCTCCAATTTTGTCCTCTCTTCTCTTTGTCTCCCGGGTCCTTGTCTCCCTTTGGGGTTTCCCTGATGGCCACTGGGACTTGTCCCACAGTGGCTTGGACATTTGTTTTATTACCCACAGTGTGTTAGGTGCAATACCGACACCATCTCTGTCTTACTTAAGCCTTACAAACACCCAGGAAGCTATGATAGTGTGTAGAGCCAATTATTTAGGCCACCTGCCCTAAGTGTCATCAAACCCACTCAGCTTGACTACTTCAAGATCAATATTCTGGGGCTCTCGGAGGAGCAAGTTGTGTAGTGAGCACAAACCGACCACTTGTGTCCTCCAGGGATGAGCCCCAGTCAAGGGCTGCTCTTCCCTGGCCGCTCAGCAGTCTGTGACCCTGAACTTGACCTGTAAGCCTGCATTCCTTCTTTCTTGCGGGGCTCTGGGGATTCGGATGGGGACAAACAAGCATAAGATGCCTGGCATATAGTAGGTACTGGTATTAGTGAAGGTTAAGACTTGAGTGCATGTAACGGACACCCGAAGTGAAAAGGTTGGAGAGCTAGAAGTTTCTCGGTGAACCACTGAGGCCCATAAATGGAGATGGTGAGGGGAAGGCAGGAAGGAGCAAGTACAGACACGACCTTGCCCCACAGTGTACCACCCAAATGTCCCTCACCTCTTGATTGGCAGAATTTATATATTGCTACACTCAGCTGCCAGGAAATCTGGAAAATAGGCTCACCGCATTTCCCTGGGTAAATATTGGGACAATGATTATCATGGAAAAAAGGGAGGCTGGATCTGAGGGGTGAGGAACCAGCAGCCACCAAGCCATGGTACTTATTAAGTGTTTGTTACCTAACAATAACTCAGTTTCTGGACATGGTAGACTCCACATGTATGATTTCGTCTTTCAGTCAGCTCAACAAATCTTCCAGGGCGGTGCTCTATCATTCCCATCTTACTAGTGAGAAAACGGGGCCAAAGGAAGGCACTTGGTTCGTAAGGACTTGGGTAGGATTTGTGCTTCATCTCCTGTGTGTGGGGCCACAGGCTCACCTCTGCCCCATCCTAGCTACCTCTCCGAGAGTGAAGAACAAGCGAACACACATTGTGAAGTCTGGTGCTGCAGTCTGGTGGGGGAGACACAGGCTGCAACTGATCATCCCATAGCACCGGCCTGTCCTGGCAGGCTGTGGTCCAAGGAGCCAGAGAGAGCCTGGTCCTTCCTGGGGGACCTTGGGGACTATCACAGCCCTAGTGGTGGTGGTGATAATGGGCACTACCGTGGACTTCCCTTCGTGGTTCTCCAGTGATTGTGCCAGTATCAGAATTCCTTCCCTGGAGCCAGAGAACTAACATAATGAGAGATGACTTGAGTGGGTGGGTGGTGGTTACGGGCTGAGCTAGAGCAGAGGGAGGTGCAGTCGAGGTGGTCCATGGGACAGGGCACTGTCTCCACCTGCTGTGTGACCTCAGGTCCCTTTCTGCTCCTTCTCAGCCCTTGCTCAGTGGTTGAGTGGACCAAGGACAGTGGATCTGTGGACTAGTCTGGCGCTGACAGTCACACTCCATAGCTGATCCCAGATTACCTCAGCAGTACTCAGACCAGGCAGGGCCACTGGGCCAGAGCCTTTCCACCAGGCCCAGCTCTGTGAGTCAGGTCTCGCTTTTTAGGGCCTAACTTGGGACTTGGTGTTTCCAAACAGAATCAGGTCCCAGTGCAGACTCTCAGTCTGTTAGCTCAGAGTCTAAAACAAATATGACCAGAACCATCCTCTCTTTAGATTCCCACTGATAAAGCTTATGTGAAGCCTGGAACTTCAGCAACCATCTTGGGAGCCTGAGGTGATGAGGACCAGGTCATTGTATCAAAGTTGTCAGAATAGCCAGGCCTGGTGGATCATGCCTGTAATTCTAGCACTCGGGAGGCTGAGGCAGGAAGATTGTGAGTTTGAGGCAAGCCTGGGCTACAAAGTGAGCTCAAGGCCAGCCTGAACTGCATAATGAGACCCTGTCTCAAAAACAACCAAAAAAAAAACACCCCACAAAGTTGTCAGAATGGGAAGTCACTGTAACACACACTGCCTTCTTTTACCAGCTCACGTGTCTTCCTCTGTTAGCAGTTTATGTGACTATCACACATTTGTCAAGGCCTGGAAACTAACACTGTTACTATTTGGTAAACTACAAACATCCTTTACTTTATACCCATTTTCCCCATTAACATTCTTTCTCTGCTCCAAAATCCCACCCAGGGTCCTGCATTGCATTTTGTTGGCTTTTATCACCTCCGATGTGTGACAGTCCTTGGGCTTTACCTGTCTTCCTGCCCTTCACACGCCTGAGGAGCACCCTTTAGTTGTTTTGCAGGGTGTCGCTGGATTTGGACTTGTCTGATGTTTTCTCATCACAAGGTCCTACATTTTGACATGGACACCACAAAAGTGACACTGGTCAGTCCCCAGGGCAGCACATCAAAGAGCTCGTGATGTTACCATCTCCCTACCACTGAGGTTATGGCCCAGATCACTGAGTTATGGTGGTGTCGCCAAGGTTTTTCCAGTGAAAATTAGCTTCTTTAAAAAATTGCAATTATGCATGTCTTGTGGGCCAATACTTTAACACTCTGCCAATATGCTGGCCCTGATAAATTTTCACCCAGTGGGTTTAGCATTCTTTAAAGATTCTTACCTAAATCTACTACTGTTGCAATATTAGTGCGACACAGAGACTCTCTAACTCCTTCACTCCTTCTGCACTTTTTAGGCAGCGTTCTCCTATAAAAGTTTTTCTCCCCTGCTGCTTATTTATGTATTTGCTTAGTGCCAGTTTGGCTCATCAGTGTTGTCCGTGTTGACTAGAAGTTTCCATTCTTGATTCTCCAGTAGGGAAACAAGCCCAGAGAAGAGGGCAAGGTCACAGAGGAGCGAGGCATCTTTACCTGTGGCAGGTCCAGAATCGGGGCTCCTGTCTGTGGATTGGTGCTTCTTGCCCTGTGCACCAAGCAACCATGAGGCTGGGGGAGAAGAGAGACATGGAGTCCAGAAGGGGAGCCAGCCTGAGGGCCCAAAGCTGGGGCTCCGTGGTGCCTGTGGCTCTACAGAGCACGTGGCAACTTCTTCAGTCAGTTCCCACTGGCTACTAGGGCCATGGTGACAGCTCATGGGAAGGTTTGGAGGAGCCATACTCCAGGTTTTCATGAATAAGTCAGGAAGACTGTGGGACATGGGGACTTCCTGACCTCAGTGTCCCTCCTTCACCACATGCTTTGCCCTCTGCAGTGTGCACTGTTTACTTAGGATTATTCTGAGACCGGTTTTGCTTAGATATAAGAACTTCTGAATCACTCCCGTAGTGTCCACAGGAGCATTCGTGTCTGTATGTGGTATTTGTCTTGCTACTGATGTTTTTCTCCCAGTCAACATTAAAGCAGAAACATGACCATCAAACTTTGTAAAAGGCACTTTGAATTTTGCGAGAGGTACCAGGTACCAGGCTGAGTGATGTCACCAAACAGTGAAAGAAACAGAGAATTCTCCATGGAGCCACCAAACCCACCTTTGAGCCCAGGGTCACCTGGACCTGTCTCTCTGCTTTAAGCCCTGCACACATGTTCAGGAGAGACACCCTCCAGCAGCAGCAAGGAACCAAGAAAGTTTGAATCTTCAGTTCCTGGGGAGCTTCAAAGGGATCTCCACCCACAGCACATAGCCAATGTCATGGACATCATACCAACTATGTGTGCTCTGCATCAAACTCAGGACTTAGTGTTCGGGCAGGGTGGCGTTGGGCTCACAGCCCCAGAGGGCAGAAATTCTGACTGGTACAGCAGAAAGGAGTCATTTGGGGATCCTGCTTACTTGTCTAGCAAAGAAGATCCTCATGGCTTTTCCTCGTGTCCTCAGAGCCTGCAACTCCTGGGTTGGGAGATATAGTAGTATAGGTCTCTTTCCAAAGTACAGTCTACCACAGCATTGTCCCCCACTTAGGCGAGAGACCGGGGTCATGTCACCCTCAGGTAGCTAACTCCTCAGTGTTCTATTTCTGCCTCAAGCCTCATCAAGATATTTTTCAAAGCTCAGTCCACTGTACATTAAAGAAAAATTGAAGGAGGCGGGACAACCTGAACACCTCCTAATAGGAAAATGGGTACGTACACAGTGGTATTCACTCGATGGAAAAGAGCACAGTGGTACAAATGGATGAATCAAGAGGGGCTTGGGATGTAGCTCAGTGGTAGAGCACATGCTTAACATGAGTGAGGCCCTGGGTTTTACCCCCAGCATCGCAAAAGAAAAAGGAAGAGGAGAAGGGAGGGAGAAAAGGAGAAGGAAAACAGAAGAAAGAGAAAGAAGGAAAAGAGGAAGGAGAAGGAGAAGCAGCAGCAGCTAGACTGGACTCCTATGCAACAAATGGATAATCTCTGAAATAAGAGATCAGTGGGAAAAAGGAAGTCATGAAAGGAAACAGTTGTAGATCTAAGCATGGAGCTTGGACTCTGGAATCTGGTAGCCTAAGTTAAGATCCTGGTCTGCCACTCATTACTGGATAAGCTTGAGTGAACTCCCTAACTTTTCTGTTCCTGCTTCAGTTTCCTCTTCTGTAAAATGGGCATAATAACAGAAGCTACACATCTGGCTACTGGCTTCCTTTGAGGCATAAAGAGAGACAGTAGACTCAGGCAGGGTAGACCCAGTGGGCTCCATTTATAGCTACAATTGTTTTTTGGTTTTTTTTTTAGAAAGTGGAAGCAATCATGGTGGTGTTTTATTTTCTGCTCCATCTTTTTGGAGCTCCCAAGCTTCTGCACCCCTGCTCTGGTACCCAGATTTGGTAAATGACCTGATTCCCTGTCCTTGTCCCTGTCAGGGTAGTGAAGGTTTGGGTCAGAAGTTGGACTCTGGCAGAACAGGGTGTGGCACCATGTCCTCGGTGAGGAAGGCCATCATGGCATCTTAGAGCAGTGGGGATGGTCATCGTCCCCTCTCAGGAGTGCTCTGAGGATTGGTGATGGGGAATTCTGTGAGCTGAGAGGAGCTTACAGATGTGACCCAGTTCTATCACTTGATACTGCAAGCTGCAGGGCTGATAGCAATGTGGGCGTCCCCTGGGCCCAGGCAGGTAACAAGGACAGGTGTGTCACATGCTGTAGGGTATGGGGTGGGGGGTGCTTTGCAGGGGGCATGTCCTGTCTGCTGATAGGTACCAGGGGGCACTCAGGGCTCAGTGTGGCCAGATCTGCTGAGGGTCAGGGCAGCCAGCTACCTGCAGCAGCAGCACCCACACTGTATGTCCTAGAGGCTCCTGCAGAACACACTAGGCCCTCCCTGGCCCTGGCCCCCCCGCAGCACTGAGGCCCTCACCATGATCTTTCGCCCCTAGTGAAGGGGAGTGGGATTTCTACTGGTGCGATGTCAGTTGGCTCCGGGAGAACTTCGGCCACACGTACATGGATGATCACGTGAGGATCAGTCACTTCAGGAACCACTACGAGGTGAGCTGGGCCTGTGGACTCGTGTAACTGGGTGTGGAGGGCTCACGGCCCAGGATGGAAAAGTGCAAGGGGATGTGGGGGTACATGCCAGGTGGGGTGTCTGTAGTCTACATACTTACGAACCAGATGGCTTGAGGGTGTAAGGAGCTGAGGCCTAAGGCAAAGGATGAGATCTGAGGTCACAGGCTTGGAGGAGGAGTCTGGTCTGAGGGTGCAAGCTTCAAAAGGGGAGGCTATCTGGGGGATTAAGCAGAGAAGCTTGAGGGTTAGGCAGAAGGGAGGTCTTGGAGGAACCAGACCTCAAAGACAGTCCTGGAGGAGTCATCAGTGTGAAATGTTGAAAAGTTGAACGATCTCAGCAATGAAAACTAGGAACTTAGGAGCCACACAGAACTGGGCAAAGTCCGGATGTGCTGCCAGTTAGTTGACAGCCCTGGACAACTACTTAAGCTTGCTGAGCCTCAGTTTCTCTGCTTGTGCCCTGGGGATAATCACAGACTGCAGCATTCTCACAGCAGCTCTGTCACTGCTATGGTATTCCATGGGCCACAGAAAGGGGGTGGACTTGTAGTACTGGGGTTCTGGGGGACAGGAAGTTGGAGGCCACCCCCACCTGCCCTACCCCCCCCCCAGCTGACCCGCAAGAACTACATGGTGAAGAACCTGAAGAGGTTCCGGAGACAGCTGGAGCGTGAGGCAGGAAAGCTGGAGGCAGCCAAGTGCGACTTCTTCCCCAAAACCTTTGAGATGCCCGGCGAGTACCACCTGTTCGTGGAGGAGTTCCGCAAACACCCAGGGATCACCTGGATCATGAAGCCTGTGAGTGACCGTTTAGGCCTGGGGAAGGGGGACAGTGGGAGTCCCGTGGAGCCCAAGGCCCCAGTGCGAGGACCGACTTGTCTGGATGGTCAGCCTCGGAGCACTGTCTCTGCTCCCTTCTTCTCTGCAGTGTTCGGGCTCAGCAGCTGACTGCTGCACACAGCAGGTGCTCAGGGAGCTTCCCTGAAGGTGCAAGTGATCTCCAGGACGCCAGGGCAGGGAACCCAGAGCCTCCCTCCCTGACGTGCGAGGAAACGGCGACTGCGCCATGCCAAGGGCTCTGCCGCAAGACTGTCCGTGGGGGTGGGTGTCATAGCCCCATTTCACAGATGAAGCACCCAAGAGGCCTGTGTACTCAAGTATCCCACAGGTGCTGGGACCAAAGCCTGAGATTACAGCTCTCGGCAAGTCCTGTATGGTCTCTGCCTCCTTGAGTGCAGACCATGAGCCAGCTGAGGAGATATGTGTGGTCACAGCTGTGCTGAGCGTCTTTAAGAAGACTGGTATCTGGAGGGGGAACAGCAGGGGGAGTCTCCGCGCCTAGACAGGCTTCTCTGAAGAAATAAGAGATCAGGCTTATATAAGCTGTACTACTTACTAGCTGTGTGACGCCAGGCAGGTTACCCAACTTCTCTGTGTCGCAGCTCCCCATCCGCAAAGTGAGAATAACTATAGTGCCTACCGTACAGTGGTGTTGTGTGACTAAACAAACAAGTTAGCACAGGTAATGTACTTAATAAGAATCCAATAAATAAGAGTCATGAGTATAAGAATTGGCAGTGAGCTTTGACCTGAAGGAAGCCTAGGAGCCAGCCTAGACAAGGAACAGCATTCCAGACAGAGGGAATCGCATACATTGAGGCCTTGCCCTGGAGGCAGCCCCCAGTGGCGGGGGGTGGTGGGCGCAGTGGCTGCCCTCCCCACAAAGCCTGTGCCATCACAGCCTCAGAGGGCCTCACAAAGGCTCCTGTAGTTCTGGGCCCCAGGGAACCCAAGAGGGAAGGGATTGGGGTCAGCCAGGAGCAGACCTCCCTTATGGAGCTGAATATCGGTCCCCATGTTGGCTGATGCCGATTTAGCAATCAGCCTGGTGCTTGGAGGGGACGGAAGAAAGCAGCGCAGGAGATGCTCCCACAAGACTGAGCCAGGATGTCCCAGACTTGCAGGTCCTTCCCGGGCTCCCTCCTCCCCTGTGTCGTGGGCAGGCGCAGGGAGGACAGCGTGGGCAGCAGGGATTAGGTTGAGCGCTGTGACCTGAGGGGTGGGTTCCAGCTCTGGCATTATCCTCTCAGGCAAATGATCACCTGCACTAATTGCCAATTGCAGTTGCATATTAAGCTGATTCTTTTCCCAGCCCAGGGCCTTTGTTAGCAGCAGAGGGGAGGACAGCTGTAATTAAGAGGCAGAGTCTTGGCTGTGCGTGTGTGTGTGTGTGTGTGTGTGTGTGCACGTGCGCGCACACACGCGCGCATATGTTGTCTCCCTTGAATAGCTGAGGCACCCTGTCTGGGGTGCAGGGAATGGAGAGCAAGTGTCTCTAGTCTGTGTGGACCCGGTTCTAATTCTGTATCTGCCACCTATGAGCAGGTTCCTGGGGCTGAGCAGGACCAGCCGAGGGGTGGTGAGCGAAGGCAATGCAGTGATGCACGTTACACACGCAGACCACATGCGTTTGTCAAGGGCTCGGCCTGAGGTGCCTCACTAAAAATCAACAGCTACAAACAGCCACTTGACAGGTGCTTTGCTACTCAGGATGGTTTTTGGCTCTGTACGGCCTTATAGTTTTTGGCCATGTTCTTTCCAAGAGCCCAGCCCTTCCTCCACCTGCCCCCAGGCAGCAAAAGTTTGTAGTTTCTCAAACTTACATGTGGCCACGCGCCATCTGTGGATCTGATTAAAAGGCAGAGCCCAGCTCCACAGATCTGGGTGGGCCTAAGTGGCTGCAGTTCTAACCCCCACTCCACATGCCACTGCAACGGGTCCCCAGATGGGTGATGCTTGGAGTGGGGAGCTTGGAAAGCAGTGGTTCCCAAGCCAGGGCCGGCCGGCTCTCCTAGCCTGTGAATGTGCTCTCCTGACCAGTTCCCAGGACTCTCCAGGGAAACCCAACCAGCGCGTGGGTGTTAAGGACTTGGCTCATGCAATATCATGGGGACCAGCAAGGCAGAATTCGGCAGGGCAGGCCGGAGGGCTGGGATCTCAGGCGGATTTCTACATCACAGTCCCAGGGCAGAATTTCTCCTCCTCCTCCTGTTCCTCCTCCCGCTCCTGCTCCTCCTCCTCTTCCTCCTCCTTCTGCTCCTTTTCCTCCTCCTGCTTCTCCTCCTCCTCCTCTTCCTGCATGTAGCTCAGTGGTAGAGCACTTGCCTTCAGTCCAGACCCCAGTCTCACACACACACACACACACACACACACACACACTCACCCCTAGTGTAGTATACACAGTGCATCAGTCCATACCCTGTGTGGGCCTCCAAAGTGCCAGCAGGATGAGCCACATTTTAACCTTCCATTGTACTAGTGTATCCCAAGCAGCGCTTCTCAAGCCTTTTTACAGAAACCATTGAGAACTGGGCTTGGCCAGTAAATAACAGAAGCTCTCCAACAGACAGACAGACAGACAGACAGACAGACAGACACACACACACACACACACACACACACACACACACACACACTGGTTTAAATAAGAGGGCAGAGCTTCTAACCTGTCTCTCTGCCATATACGTATGGTGACATGTGTGGACCCTTATATAGGACAGTGTTTTATTTAAAACTGCTTTATTAGCCCAGTGCATGCCTCCAATCTTAATGGCTCAGAAGGCTGAAGCAGGAGGCTCTCAAGTGCAAAGCCAGCCTGGGTAACATAGCAAGACCTTGTTTCAAAACCAAAAAAATAAAAAGCTTTGTAAAACTACACATACAAGCTGTACATATTTCGTGTATGCCACTTAATGAATTTAGAGATAAATACGGACCTATGAAAGAACAATGGTTTTAAAAGCATAAAGTACATTTGGTTACAAAAGAAAGCAACTGTTGAAAAACAGATATCAAACTGTGTTAGTACGGACCTCTCAGAAACAGATGTCAAGATTCAACCTGTGGGAGAACAGCAGGGCACAGGGAGAGGCGGCGGGGCAGGGAAGGAGGAAGGGAGGAGAGAGGAGGGAAAGGGGCTGTAGGTCCTTACCGCAGGCAGCCTCAGGAGAGTCCAGGGGTCAGGGGAGGCAACCTGCTGTGGCAGGCCTGGCCAGGCTGGGAGCAGCCGCTGCAGGAGGCTGGCCTGTGCCCATGAGGGCGCAGCCAAGCAGGCAGCCGCCGGAGCGCGGCGATCTCGCTCCACTCTGCAGCTGAAGGCCTGAGAGAGGTTCGTTCCCCATTACAGCGTGCACACTTACAAAACCCTTTGTGCTCCGGGAATATGTGTACTTTTCACGAACTGTTAAATGGTCTGACAGCAGGCTCCATCACTACTACAATTTCAAAGTCATAGGGTGCATAAACACTATTTTGAAATAGCTGCAGTAATTGTAATACAATGAAGAAATAACTGATTTCTTCTAATGGCAAAGTGATAGGCCTGGCTTAGGCTCCCTAGAGGTGTTGCCTGTACTCATACAGAAGGAAATTTAGAGATCTGGCTGGAGTGTGAGAATAAAGATGAAAACAATGTTTTTGGTCATTCAGATTTATAGATCTGAGGGAATTTCCTTTAATAAAGAATGTCTGATGCAGGGGTGTTCTATTCAGGGGCTCAGCAGCAGCATCAATTCCCTGCCAAAGTGGCAGGCTGGTCCTCTCAATCACAATGTGGCTGCCACAGCTCTAGCTTCAAGTCCTCACATCTCCACATGCTATGGGAATAAAGGATAACCTGAGCTTGGGTCACTTTTGAAAGACACAAACTTTTCCTACAAGTCTCTGTAGCAGCTTCCATTGGCACCCTGCACGTCAGTGCCTGAGCCAGTCACAGGAGATGCGGGAGACCAGACTGCCCCAGAAGACAAGGCCATCAGAATGAGTTGACCCAAATGTAGATCTGTTGGGAAGAGGGAACAGCCATGAGGGAGCCACTGTGATTGTCACATATGTGTGGTCCTCAGAGACAGGGCAGATTTGCCAGGAGGATAAGGACTATGAATGACCACAGCTGGCACAAAATTAAAGCTACAATTCATGCTAGTAATCCACTTGAATTTATTTTCAATCACAAATATACTTTTTTATATATAAAAATATCTTACTCCCCAAATATCAAGTGAGACAGACATTACCAGAAATGGCCTCACATTTATCATTGATTTCTGTCTCCTGGCACTTTGCAAGTGGTATGGACGCTTGTCTAATAGATTTAATGATCTTGGATTTTTCCCCTGCTGGCTGGCTAGCTTTGGGTAACACACTTGGCTTCTCTATTCCTTGGTTTCCTTGGCTGCAGAGGAGGAACAATATTAACCCTATGTCAGAGGATAATTTTGGTGAGTCCATGGGTCTGCCAGACAGAATGAACAAGTATTACTTGTAGCCGTTGGTGTCACTATCCTTAGAAATTATTGTGCTCAAGTCAGTGTCCGGCCGTCTATCCTTGAGAAGCAAATCGCCAGCACAGGGGATGGATCGGAACAACAATCATCTCTTGTGTTTCAGCGTGGTGCTAGTTACCCAGGGCAGACAGCAGGGCAGGAGCTTGGTTGCCTTAGACAATCCGGAGTCAGAATCCCCACCATGTGACCCTGTCACGCACAGGAGGCAGTCCTGAAGGTCACCTGGATTCAAGGGGAGGTGATGTGGACTTTATCTCTTGGAGGGGTTTATTCTGGAGAATTCTTGAGACTGGAGATGTTGTGATTGCTTGTAGAAGCTGCCATCTGCCAGAGCAATGGGTGATTCCAGCCCTACCAACCCTGGTACATTGCCGGGCAGGAAGTTGGTTCTTGATTCCTCTGGGCTGTTCCCTCAGAGAGAATCTTGGAATGGGCATGGCAAGATCTAAAGATGACTTCAACAGTAAATATCTCCTTGTGTGAGGGAAGCTGTAGGGTGGCAGCTCCAGGCTGGGGACCTGCTCAATAGGGCCACTGAAGCCCAGACTCTGCCTCCTGTCAGCTCTGAATCTGTGGTGTTTGGCCTTTTTTTTTTTTGTCACTTCCTGGATATGAGATGGTTGCTATAGTTGTAGACATTGCTTCTGCAGACCATAGCTTTCAAAGAAATGAGAGACCAGATATTTCCTTTTGTATGTCTGTCTCTTTCCCCTTCCCTTTCCCTTTCCCTTTCCCCTTTCCCCTTTCCTTCTTCCACCTTCTCTTCAGTATTTGTAATTAGTCATTTATTTATTTGTGGTACTGGGGACTGAACTCATGGCCTTTGCATTGAGCTATATCCCTAGCCATTTTTTATTTGGTCTCAATAAATAATTAAGTTCCCCAGGCTAGGCTTGAACTTGTGATTCTCTTGCCTCACCCTCTCAGAGTGCTGATACCACCATGACTGGCCTCTCCTTGGTGAAAAATCTTTCCAGAATCACTAAACAGATGTGGTCTTAGGTCTTATTGGCCAAAACTGGTCACATGGCTTCCACCAGCTTCAAGGAAAGCTGGGAAAACTAGCATCTAGCCTTTCCAGCCCCCTCAGAAGGGATGGGCTTTGGCAGCCAGAAAGGAGTGGAAGGGAAAAAGCAACCAGCAGGGGTGAGGTGGGGTTCTGAGATCAAAAGGAATAAACCTTAAAAGATACTTTTTAGTTGAACTTAAAAAAAAAATTAAAAATTGACCAAGTTATGGAAATATGGTATGAATTTTCACAAAGTAAACACATAGAGGTAACCAGCACCAGAATCATAAACACTAGCGGCTCCCAGCATCCCCTCTCAGACTCCTTCTACTCACAATGCCCGCTCACTACCACTGACAGCATAGAATTGTCTGTGTGCTCAAAATCACTGGAATCATTGCGTCTGACCGCTAACTCCTACTTTCCCCTTCTCTACCTTATAGGCATGCGATGCTCCCTACTGACATAAATTGTTCATATGCTGTTCTGTTAAATAGACAGACGTTCATCTGATCGAGTCTCAAACTAGGAGCTGTTATGAATGAACTGTGTGGCCATGATGTCCCTGTCCGTATCCCAGGGTGCACGTTTCTGTTGTGAGGTACCTGGGAGAGGAGCCGTGGGGCACAGCTCGAGGGCTATCTCTGTCCAGTGCTCCAGACAGCATGCACTCCTGCCCTTGTGTGTGAGTTCCAGTCTCTCCCTGTCCTCACCAATGCTTGCTATTGTCTGTAAACATTCTCAAGGAGTGTTACGGTATCATCCTGTAATTTCGTTTGCATCTCCCTGGTGACTAATAAAGCTGAGGACCTGTTTACAGTGATGTCCCTGCCCAAGCCTTCTGCAAGGCTGGGGACCTGTTGGAAGCCCTGGATGTCCACTGACACATTGCTTTCCAGTCACTGCACACCTGGCTGCCCCTGCTCTGTTGCTGTGATTCATAGTCTTTTGGGCACCTTTTGGGCACACACAGCTCTCATCCAGTGTACACAGGGTGGAAGGCAGAGCAGGAGCTCCCAGCATGAGCAGTGGGCAGCCTGTGCCACTGCATCTGCCAGCTCTGCCTTGCCAGTGTTGTACAGGGAGCTTTGGGTGGGCCTGGTGGCCATGTCCCTGGAGAACAGAGAAAAATGAGAGTTTGCACTTGCTGGATGCATTGGTGAATTTCCAAAGGGCAATTCTGGTGCGCGGGAATCAGATTTGCTCCAGGAGAGCTCCAGAGGCTGGACCAGACTGGCAGACCTTAGTTCAGAATAGGATAGGCTGTGGAAGTTCCATGAGGTCTGAGTTGCGGTGATAGCATATCACGCAGCACACAGTAAGCACCTAACCCATACCTTTCGGATGACTGTTTAAGAAAGCTATCCTGTAACAAAAAGGGCTGTTTGGGGCCAGGACAGATAGAGAGCTCCTGGGCACCGGAGGTGTGAAAGGCCGTGCAGGTGAGCGCTGTAGAAGGGCACTATAGGCTCTTACTCACAGGAGGAAGTAACCCTTCATGAGGACCACTCTGCAAGATCCTGAAGATTCTTCCAGCCCCCAGCCTCTGTGAGCTATGAATTATCCATGCCAGGGTTCAGTAAACGCAGACTGATTTCAGTATTAGCCGAAGCAAAACCTAATTAGGAAGGCAAATTGATTTCCAAAAAAAGAATTGGATGATATGTTCCCAGGACTGTTAGAAATGGTTTTTTAATTGTCTGTTCTTTTGCATTATTCATGCAAATGTATGTCTTTGTGAGCTAAGTCAGGCTGTTACCCCACCCCTGTTTGGCCCCCATGGTAAAACTGGGGGGCATGGAGAAGTGTGGGAGATGGCCCCGGGCACAGGGGGCCTTTGCAGCCCCCAAGTGAGGTCTGCTTTCCTTGTCCACACATCCCAGGTTGCACGGTCGCAGGGCAAGGGCATCTTCCTGTTCCGGAGGCTGAAGGACATCATTGACTGGAGGAAGGTGAGCCTGTCCCTCCCAACCTCCCCGAACCTGTGCCCTGGCTAGGAAAGGACCCCTCCTTCCTCTCCTCAGAGGGGGTCTCTGGAGCCAGATTGCCTGGATTCAAATCCTGATCTCGCCACTCAATAGCTGTGTGACCTTGGGCAGGTTACTGGACCCCCTAGTGCCCCAGGAAGTGGAGATAATAACAGTGGCTGCTGAGGACAAAGAGTTAATAATAGCAGCCACTGGAACAGCGCCTGCACTTAGTAGTGCTCAGTACTCCAAGCTCTTTGTCTGCCTCCTGCTCTCAGGCTGGGGAGAGACAGAGAAGTGCTGGCTTCTCCTCTGGGTTCTAGACTGAACCCCACATCCAGACACATGCAATAGAAATCGAGATTCAAATCCTGCCTCTGCCATTCACAGACTGCAAGTTCTTGGGAAAATGAATGTAGCCCTTGGGACCTTAGTGGTGCCCATGGTGCGGGAGGCACGGAATGACACAGCTCCTACAGGCTCACAGCAAGTGCTCCATTAATATACCTCCCCCGCCATCAACCCCAAGAGTCCCCATTCCTCCCATGCCACTGTCAGGGCACTGCCGGCAAGAAGTTAGCCAGCCTGGAGGCCCAGCCCACCCGTGCCACCGCTGCCACTGCCAATCCCTCTGGCACCCACGTGAGTAGAGGTGGGGTGGCTCAGGTCACAGGAAGCAAAAGCCTGGCTGCCAAGGAGGAGTGGTGGCTGGTGGGGGTGAGGTCTGGCCTGAAAGCTAGGAGGTCTGGGTTTTGGCCTCCACTGGGCCCTTGTGCTGACCCAGCAAGGGAATAGACCTTGTGTTTGGACCTTGGTCCTTCACAAGGTAGCCAAAAGGGGACAGCAGCAGGAGAGAGCTTTGTAGGCTGGGAGAGCTGAGTTGTGACAGTGCCCGTCTTCTAGTAGAGACCTGTTGGGTGGGCTGGGGAGCACTGTCCAGGACAGCCCTTCACAGTGATGGAAATGGTGTATATCCATGCTCTAGGATAGCCTGATCACCAGCCATAGCGACATGGACATGGACATGACATGGACTGGACATGGCTGCTGAGGGCCTGAATTTTAAATTTCGCTTCCACTCTAAAAATTGTGCTAAGCTATATACAATATAAACTTTACTACTTCAAGCCTGCTCCAGGGGGCCATCCCAGGGCATTGTGTGTCTATATTGCTTGGCAATGATCATCACCAGGCATCTGCATGGTCAATCCAAACAGAAACTCTGCACCCCTTAAACACCAGCGCCCCACTGTCCCCCGCCGCCTTCAACCAGCATCATCTAGTTTCTGCCTGCATGAATCTGACTTTCCCTATAATATTTGCCCTTTAGCATCCACCTTTTTTCACTTAGAATTGTGCCAAGTTTCACCCATGTTGTAGTACATGACTCATTTGCTTTTTTTGATCAGTTTAAATGTAAATAACTACGTGTAGCCAGTGACTGCCCTACCAGACATCACAGGTCTAGAGGTCAAGTGCTCGGGTGCTGGGCCTGAAGTGTATGGGTCTGTACTCCAGGTATACCACTGACCAGCTGTGAGACCTTGGGCAAGTCACACCACCTCTCTGTGCCTGTAATCCCAGCGCCTTGGGAGGTTGAGAGGGATGATTGTGAGTTTGAGACCAGCCTGAGCAACGTAGTGGGACACCATCTGTTATGGTTTAGATCTAAGATGTTTCCCCAAATTCTTCTGGGTGTGGAAGGTGATCGGATCGTTGGGGCACTACACGCATCAATGGACTCATTCATGGATGAGTTGTGTAGCCGAATGTCCGGTTAGGGGTGAGGTGTGGCTGGAGATGGGTCAGAGGGCATAACCTGAAGTGATGTATTCTTGTCCCTGGCTCCGTGCTTCACTGTCTGCTTCCTGGCTGCCATGTGCTGAGTGCTCTTTCCTCCCGTGCGCCCCTCTGCCCCCCTGCCTTGAAGCCGGATGACCATAGACTGAAGCTGTGAATCCAAACACACCTCTCCTTTAAGTTGTGTAGTGGATATTTTATTCCAGCAACAGGAATGTGGCTGAGACGCTGTTTCAGAATGGGAATTACATTAATAATTACCTGAGGGAGTTGATTTGAGGGTTATGGAAGATATCCCAAGTACAGTCCCTAAGATCATGCCTACTACATGGGAAAATGCTTACTGACTGTTAATAATTAACATTATTACAAGTAGGACACAAGAAGTTCCGATGACCAGAAAGATGAGCTACCCGTGGAGAACTATGTGGCTCAGCGTTACATCGAGAATCCCTACCTGATCGGAGGTGAGATGCCTGTCTTGGCTGCCCGCCCTCCGACCAGTCAGTCAAGCAGTCTGTCAATAACTGGCACTGACAGTGCAGGGAATAAGGGGCAGAGATCTGTCCTGCCTTCTCCCGCCTCCTAGCACTGCCCACGCAATTCCCTCGGGCTGGCACACTCTGCCTGCGCCCTTCTTGGTTCACAAAAATTCCGTTTCTTGGAGAACTGAGTTAATCACTCACGCATCATCCAACAGATGGGTATAAAGCTTCTCCTTGGCTCCAGCTGTGACCTGGGCCCTGCTGTCCACTGCTCTCATGGCGCCTGCACCCCAGAGGAGTAGACAGCACCAAGCCAGAGAACACAGGGATCAGGCCACCTGGAGGGCACCTGGGTGGACCTGGAGGGAGACGCAGGAGGGACAAGCCCCAGGGGCCCTGAGCCCCAAAGCCCTGTGTTTTCCCCACAGGATCTGGAACACAGGAGTGGAGGGAGGGTGGGGGGTGTCAGCACCACTTGGCTCCGTCACCAGATGATGACCTTCCCCTAGGGCAGTCCCCATCCTATCTGTGGCTTCACATCAGTGACTCCAGTTGAGGCCTCGCCCCTGGGTCCCCCATCTCTTGGCCCCCTGCTGGCAGCTCAGCCCTCTCCCAGCAGCCCCCTCACCCTCAGCCCCTTCTCTCCAGGTTGGAAGCCCGGATGGGGGCTCTGCCTGGCACAGCTGGTTCTCCCCCCTACACCCACTCTTCAAGGTCAGCTCCTGAAACTGTCTGACCACCCCCTCACCTCCATCCAGTCCTGGCCACGACCCCCTTCCCCACACCTACTGGCCCTGTCCCCTTAGCCCCACTCCAGCACAGAGGCCAGGGCGTGGCTCCCAGGGTTTAGAGAACAAACTCCAAAGACTGCACTTGATCTGTCCCTGCCACCCTTGCTTCCCTGTTTCCCCAGCTCCCTTGGCCTGGGCTGGTGGTGCCCTCTGGGCCTCTGTCCTGCTTGAAGGCCCTGTACCATGCTGTGGTCGGCAGCCACCTTCTCGTGTCATATGTCACCGAGTTTGACACCCCTCATCAATTATCTTCTTGTACTGTGATGTGTGTGTGTGTGTGTGTGTGTTCCTGGGAGCTCTGTAAAAGGAATTTATGTCCATCCACTACTGTGTGACATGCACTCAATACTTGTTACACAAATTAATCTCTTTTTTTTTTTTTTTTTTGCCTACAGGCCGCAAGTTTGACCTGCGAGTCTATGTGCTGGTGATGTCGGTGAGTCGCCGAGGCCGGGGGGGAGGGGCCTGTTCCAGGAGGTCCTGTGTGAGCTCAGGGGTTCACTCGCCGTCCGAGCCACAGCAAGCAGACACTCCTGAGGCTCACCACCCTGGATGGGCCCACGCCTCGCTCTGCCCTCCTTGTCCCTCTCTCCACTCAGCCATCCACGGCAACCACAGCGGTCTACGCAGCAGGCTGGCTGCCACCCAGTCCCTGCAACTACCCGGTGAGGGAGCTCTGAGTGTCACCTCATCGTACAGATGGGAACAAACACCGAGAGTCTGGCCCAAGGGTCACACAGTGGCAATCCAGACAGCCTGTCCCCAGAGTCTACTCTGATAGCTACAGGGTTGCTGTGCTCCCTTCACCCACTCACTGGTTTGTTAGTTCATTCATTCATTCATTCATCCAGCAAATATTTAACCCTTCATAGTGTGCTACTCTGTGCTGGGCACAAGGACACTGGGCTGTCTGAAACAGGCTCAGCCGCTGCCGCTAAGACTCACAACTGCTGGGGTGTCACACAGTGGCAAAGCCCAATGGGCCATTTCCTCTCCCCTTCTGCATCTCCCCCCTCCCAAAAAGAAGGGACAAAGTCAAAGACTGTTGTTAGCTTGGACATAGAGGTGCATGTCTGTGATTCCAACTCTCTTGGGAGGCTGAGGCAGCCAGAGCAACTCAACCACTGAGGCAGATCCTGTCTCAAAATAAAACAACAAAAAAAGGGCTAGAGATACGATGCGGCTCAGTGAGAAGGTCCTGGGTTCAATCCCTAAAACTAGAAAGAAAAAAAGAAAGGAAAAGGCCGGTGTCAGAATCCTGGAAGGGTCCTGGAAGGGTGACCTGCAAAGAATGCGGAGCCTTCCAGGTGGTGGGACGGCAGGTGCAGAAGCCTGAGCGTGCGAAGTCCTGTGTGTCCCCTCTCTCTCCTCAGTACCTCCCGCTGCGCGCCTGGCTCTACAGGGACGGCTTTGCCCGGTTCTCCAACACCCGCTTCACGCTGAGCAGCATCGACGACCACTGTATCCTGCGTTCTGGTGGTACGCGCCTCCCGGTCTGGTCTCTGCCGTTCCCGAGGGAGCTACCTCAGCCCGGGTGTGGACTGGGTTCCTGTGGGGGTCCCGGCGCGGAATGCAACCGCCCCAGTCCTTTCCCTGTGAGGCGACGGGGTGGGGGCACCCGCTTCCCTGCTCGGAGCTGCTGGCCCCAAGCTGCTCCGCTGGGCGATGGTTTGGGTGGACAGTCACGTCCATGGGTGCAGCGGAGCAGACGGGCTTAGCCCTGTGGGGGCCTCTTGCATCCTTTTACGCCTCTTTCTCTTCAGTGCCAGTCACTGGCTCCTGTATCCATTCAAATACAACTCCACTTTCACCCGTCCACTTGGCAGACGCCAAAGCTTTGCTGACGCACTGCCTTGGCAAGGCTGGGCACGTCCATGTGCTGCTGGTGGGAGTGTAAGTCGGTCCACACCCTTAGCAGGTAATCTGGGAAATACCTATCAAAAGCCAAACACACATACCGTGTGCTCTGGCAGTCTTTCTCTGGGAATTTATCCTACAGGTATTCCCACAACACAGGAAAAGAGAAATCCGCAGCTTATTCACTGTACAAACTTTTTTTGTGAGACCAAAAAAAGTAGCGAACAGGGAAATAAAAAGTGCCTTTGTATAGTGGAATACTACGCAGCTGTTAAAATGGAATGTGCAGATATCAATTATTAACTGGAAAAAAGCAAAGTAGAGAATAGTGAAAAATGTGCTTCCATTCATGTTAAGAATCACTTCGATGTGTGTTTGCTGATCTATGCCTAGAGAGGTCTCTGAAGGAGGGACAGGAAACTGGAAACAGGGCTGGGAATGGAGCTCAGTAGTGCAAGGGCCTAGTTCAATCCCCAGAACCACGAACAAACAAAACAAAAGCCAGAGACAGAAATTGTGTCTGGGAGAATGAAAGGGCTGACAGGGGTGGAAAGATGTTTCCTCATACATACATTTTTGTACTTTTGACTCATGTGAATGTATTATCTGCAAATGATATGCATCAAAAGAAAAAGGGGTCAAGATTTCGAGGTCTGAGCTTCAGAGCAAAATGCTTGGGAGCTGGGTGAGCCGGTCCAGATCACCTCTCTTGGGAGGTCAGCATCCCGAGGGAAAGAGGGTGGAGCAGGGTGAGGCTGCCAGGCTTCTGACCAGGCTCTGAGCCAGTTCACGACTCTGCCTTCATTTCCTGGTCCAGTTCAAGGAGGTGTCCCATGTGTCAATTTGCTCTACCACGTGGATGGTTGATACTAGGCATTTCTGAGTACTTTTTATTTTGGTTGGGCATTGAACCCAGGACCTTTGTATACATTCACATCCCTTTTTATTTTGAGATAATATCTTGCTAACTCACTGAGCTGCCCAGATTGGGCTGGAACTAGGCAATCGTCCTGCCTCAGCCTCCCAGAACACTAGGATTATAGGCGTGCACCACCATGCCCAGCTCTGAGTACTTTTTACAGTTTGTTTTTTTCAACTTCATCAATTTTGTTTCTAATGTATCACTTTTATTTTGTAATTCTAGGGATTTGCCACATGCAAGTCATCAAATTTAACTTAGTTCTGTTTTTTTTTGCCACCTTGTTTTTTTTATTGAAATTAAATATGCAAAAGACAACAAACAGTGCCCAGCAGAGTGAAGCCCCAGTAAATGTGAGTGTCCTCCTGCCCTCACTAACGAGTGTCTGCACCTCTCTGGGGACTCATTAAATGGCCCCAGCCCTTTCCCAGGGCTGGCTTCTATTTAATGAGGCTTTGCTCATTAAATATTCACAGTGAGTGAGTACATATCATTACCACACCTTTAAATTGTTTCTAATTTTGCAGTATTAAAATACAAAGAAAACTGCCAAAAAGATTATAAATAGAGCCTTACGTATTCACTGTCCATATTTAGCAGACTCATATTTTGCCATATTTGCTTCAGATATTACAAAACAACTCTTCAAGTACTAAAGTAATTTTGGGGTTACAAAATAATCAAATATATATGTAACCTGACTTTATTATTTATTATATATAATTTGTTCAAAGTAATCAAGTGTATATTAATATATATATATATATACACACATAGCGCAAAATACAAAAAATAAACAGCAGAAACTCTGAATATAATAGTGAACAGGTAGAAACAACTCAAATCACCCCTGTGGGAGGGCGGAGTGAATTATAAAGCATCACATGATGTCATGGATCCTGTAAGGACAATAAGAGGATTGAAATGGAAAAGCAATGCTCACTTTTAAGTGAAAAAAAACCCCAACAACGTGCAAAATCGGTTTATTATCCTGTTTTGCTTTTTTTAAAAAAGATGTTTCTGTTAGGAAAAAAGCACGAGCTTCATTTAGTGATCTGCTCCCCTAAAAGTTGCAGAAGATTAGAATCAGGTCAGCAAACACTTTGTTTCTGGTTTCAACATTTCCTTGCCTTATAAACCTTTTCTCCAGCTGATGTGCTCTTCTCTAGTAATACAAACAGAAAGGCACAGAGGATACTGCTTTCCTCATTAAGGTGCACAGCACATTGAACACAAACCAGGAAACTCAGTAAAGTACAAACAAGAAAAGAAGCTTCTTTCTCAAGGCACATTTCCAGACGTAACTGCTCACTGTTTGGGTGTGTTTCCTTCCAGGCTCATTTATAGAACTTTTTATGTTGTCTGTTACTTTGGACAAGTGAGTGATCCATCAGGAGAAATATATAACTTTTTCTTCCACTAAACATTAGCTTCCAGATTTTCCTTGTAGACATCTTTCTAAACTATAAAATATTCCATGGAGTGGATTGATGGCTTGGCAGTCAGAGTGATGGCTTGGTAGTCAGTCCCCTATGTGGCAGACGCTGGGAAGAGTTCTGCCGTTTCTGGCTGCTGAGACATTCAGGGCTACGAAGGCACAGCGCCCTTGGGAAGCTCTTCACTGTGTTTACGGTTTTCCCCTTGCGTGTGTCACAGAGGAGTGAAACCGAGTGAAGGGCATCTGGCCAGATGCTCTCCAGAGTTCTTTATATGTTTACCCCTCCCTCATTAACACGCCCATTTCATTTCAGTGAAGTGTAGCCAGTGCTGGGGACAGTCATCTTAAAAACCCATTTCTTAATCTCGCCATTATTCTGAGTTAGGGATTTTTCAAAATGAAAAAGGTGTAACTCACACGATGAGAAAGCATCCCCTCCCCACTGCGTGCCTTTTAAATTGTGTCTCTTTTATTATCGGCGCCTTTGATACTTTCCCCGGATTGGTCTCCTCCCAGTTATGTTTTCTTTTGGGTTCCACAGTCTTATTTATTAGAGTCATAATATTTTATCGCTAGCAATTTTTGTGAGATTTTCATGCGACAAAACTATGACACTGTCATATTTGCAACCATCTTTTCTCTAGTCATGTTTGCCTGTATTTTTTGTCCTGATGTGGTTTTTCTTTTTTTCACATAGTTGACTCCATAGTTGTCTATAGATTTCCTTCATCATGTCCAATGTCATGTAGAGAATTCCTTTGCCCCTAAGGGTTTCATCTCAATCAGTTTCATTTCTCTCCCAATTGATTTCCATGGTTTGTTTACTCTGCTACCTGACTTGCTGGCCCATGATGACTGGATTCCAGGTCTGTGTGTAGAGGAGGAGGCTGCGAGGCTGACTGCCTGGCCACCGGCTCCTCTCTCGGCCCCTAGGAGGCCCCGGTAGTGAGGAGCAGGCAGTGCTGGAGCTCCTCTGCCCTGTCCTGCTCTGTCCGGGGAGGGAATGATTTCTCCAGCAAAACCAATGCCTCACTCACCTGAGCTCCTGATCTTCCTATTGTTTTAAACGATCACTTTACTGGGATATAACTGAGCTTTATATTTGATATCTTTACATTATTATCATCATCATAAAGGCAGTACAGGACATTAAACATGAATCAGGAAACTCAAGAAAGTACAGAAAAAAAAAAAAAAGGAAGAAGAAGCTTCTTTCTTGCTCCATGCTGAGACTTGTGTTGAGCTTTGAGCTGCAGTTCACATTCCGGAAATTCACCCCATTGCAGTGCAGATGAAGCAGCCTGTATCACATCACACAGCTGTGGGGAGGTTTAGAGCATTTCCATCATCCCCAGAGAAACCTCATACCTGTTTGCTGTCACTTACCAGAGCCCCCAACTCCCCTCCCAGCCTTAGCAACCACTTTCAGCCTCTATGTTTTTGCCTAGGTTGGACATTCATGAAAATGGAACCACGCAGTGTGTGGTCTTTTGTGCCCAACTTCCCTCACTTAGCGGGATGTAAAATTTCCTTCCTGCTGTAGCTTGTGGATCACTACTTCCTCCCTCATCCTTGCCAGACTGTGTTCCATTGCGTGGAAGTGTCATACCCAGGGAAGGGGTACATGATTTACTTATCTATTGAGGGACACTGGAGGGTGTTTCTACTTTTTTCTATGAAGAAATGTGGCTTTGAAAATTTTAATAACCACATTTTTGTACGGATGCAACTTTTCGTGTATCTCAAGCACACGCTTAGGATTGGACTTGCCAGGCACCGGTAACGCAGTGCTTACCTTGTGAGGACGTGCTCAACTGTTTTCCAAAGTTCTGCACCATTCTACAGTCCAACAGCAGGTTTTGAGGGCTCTGCGTCCTCATCAACCCTGTTATTATGGATCCTTTTTGTTTTAGCAATTCTAGCAAATGTGAGGTCGTTTTGTTTTGCATCTCTCTCATAACTCATAATGCCAAGCCCCTTTTGTATGCTTGTTGGCCTATTCAAGTCCTTTGCCCATTTTTTTTTTGTATTTTAAAGAGAATAAAATCAAACAAAACAGAATAAAGCAAATCAGAACAGAACAATGAAAGCAATACAGGACTTTGAAACAAGATAATAGGAAATCAACAATTGCTACCAGAATGTCTCTTGTTTTCTTCAAAATACTGTCCATACCATCAGACATAATAAAAATCAAAACAAAACAGAATAAAACCAATCAAAAAAAGAAAAGAGGGCCGGGGATTTAGCTCAGCGATATAAGAGCCTGCTTTGCAAGTACGAGGTTGTGAGTTCAATCCCCGGTAAAAAAAAAAAAAAAAAAAAAGCATATTTTAAAGAGAATAAAACCAAACAAAATAAAACAAAGCCAATCAAAACAAAACAGTGAAAGTGATAGGATTTCAAGACAGGATAAGAGGAAACCAACAAAGGCTACCAAAATGCCTCTTGTTATCTTCAAAACTGCTGCCCATAACATTAGACATAATAAAATCAAACAAAACAGAACTAAACAAAACCAATAAAAATAGCACATTGAATAAAACAAAACAACAAAGCAGTGAAAACAATATTTGATTTCAAAAACAAGACAGAAGGAAATCCCCCATATTTGCTATTGCATATTGTTATTCTCTTAGTAGATGTTCAGACTACTGGCCGTAGGCCTGCAAAGTCAATCAAACAATGCAAGAATTAAGTAGCTTTTGTACCTCAGTTGCTGTCAGTTTAGCCTGTGATCCTCCCAATCAGCTGGTTGCTTACGGGGTGGGGGTGGAGCGTTCTTGTCTCCCAGCCTGTGCACCAGTTGGCTCACAGGAAAGGAGAACTGGTTTCTTGTAACTGCTCCCAGTAACTGGTTGCTTGTTACAGGTCCAGCATGGCTTCCGCAAACTCATTGGATGGGCGAATTGGTTTGTTTATCCTCCCTGGCCCTGTATGGTTTTTGCCAGCACTCACAGGAAGGGTGAATTGGCTTCTTGTTCTTCTCATTACTCCTCCAAGTTCCCCCTTTGGCCATTATTAATAGAATTGTCTTTTTGTTGTTGAGTTACAAGAATTCTTTATAGATTGTGAATACAGTCCTGTTTCAAATCAATGATTTGTAGATATTTTCTCCCATTTTGTGAGTTATCTTTTCATTTTCTTGATAATGTCTTTTAAAACACAAAATTTTTAAATTTTTGTAAAGTCCAGTTTTTTTTTCTTTTGTCATTGTGCTTTTGGTTAAAGTCCAGCCCAAGGTCACAAGGACTTATTACTACATACACTCTTCTATGAATTTTTAGTTTTCCTCTTTGTGTAGGTCTGCATTTCATTTGTAGGAGAGCTTTGTCTATGGTGTGAGAAAGGTGTCCCATTTTATTCTTCTGCCCCTGGACATCCAGGCATCCCTAACCCATTTGTCGAAGACTCCTTCTCCTGCCCCTGAATTGCTGTTTAGTAATAGTATTTTTTTTTATTTTTTTGAAACAGGCCCTTGCTATAGAGTTCCGGCTGGCCTTGAACTCACTAAGTAGCCCAGGTAGGCCTCAAACTCAAAGCAATCCTCCTGCCTCAGCCACCCAAGTGTTGGGATTACAGGCGTGTGCCACTACACTTGTCTTGAATTGCCTTTTAGAAAATCAACTGATTGTTAATGTAAGGGTTCCCTTCCTATTTAGTGATTGATCGTGTGCTTGTTCTTTTGAAATTGAGGTAGAAAAACCCTCAGACAGATGTGAAAGAAAAGTCTTTGAAAATCTCCAAAGATGACATTCTTGGAGAAAGATGCTAATGAGAACACCTACCTTCTCTGAGAGGCTGACACCACCCTGCTCTGTCCCATATGCCACAAACAAGGAGTAACAGGACTTGAATCAGAGACATAAGGCCTCCATCTCCTCCCTGGCTGAGAAATGTTCCCTACTAAGTCCTGGAGAAAGTTTGGTCTCATTTTGAGAGGTTTGGGGTCCATCCTGCTTAGTCTTGCAGGGGAGTCAGAATGGTGTCATTGTCTCCTCCTAGCCTTCAGCTTCTCATCTGGAGGAGGGAAGTACTCGGGGAACACATGTGACAATGTGTGTGAATGTTTTCTGGGAGCTTCAAAGTGTTGCCAGTGTTGCTGGAGGGTGATAACAGTGACAATATCAAAAGGCAGATTCTCGGGGTCTTTTAAGGTCTCCCCAACCCTCCACCCGTGCTGGCTCCCCCTTCTCCAGGATTCCTGCAGGGTGTCTACTCAGTCTGAACCCCTGTGGCAATGGGGTACTCAGTGCGTCCTGAGACGGCTGTTCCATATTTGGTAAGAAAGTTTTCTCTCCGTGTGAGCTGAAATACCATAATATAGTGTCAGCTATACAGGTATTGCAAGTGTCACTTTCCTACAGCATTTATCTGATTCTTCAAATAATCCTGGGAAGCCAACACCCTGTTGTGTTGCCCCACTCACAAGGTAAAGGAACAGGCTCAGAGAGGTTAAACAGCTTGCTCAGGAGCCCACTGCCCCTCAAATGCAGGCAGACCTGACTGACTCCAAGGTCCACATATGGCACCTGTGAGCTGTTTTTTAGCTTTCCTGTTAGTCCCAAGCAAGGATCTCAGTGCCATCCCTGGGGGCCACGGTGGAGCAGGGCTCCCTCTTCTTGTCCACACTGGCCTTGACCACCACTGTCAGATGTTCACCTCACCAACGTTGCCGTGCAGAAGACGTCTCCTGACTACCACCCAAACAAGGTGAGGGAGTTGGGCTTCTGTGCTCCACAAGTACAGCCTTGTGGAGGCGGGGCTGGAAGCTCAGACAGGACACATTTCGTGGTTAGGGCAGGGCCACCCTTCCCATTTGTGTGGCCCAAGCCAAGGGTGCAAAACAGTCCACAGATCATGTGTTTGAAGATACAGGTCAAACAAATGAGCCCCCAACAAAGCGTGTTCCATCCTTCCACCTGGACACTATCTCCTATTGCTCGGTCCATCAACTGGTGTATCACACAGATATGCTATCTATCTTATCTATTCATCTATCATCTGTCTACCAAGCTAATCTGTGATCTATCTAATCTGCATAAAAACCTTCAAGGCCAAATTCAAATACAGAATGCTCAGACTTCAGGGTGAGGGCCAGATCAGGGGCACAGGACAGTCACTCCAGCTCACACCTGCTGCCTTCCTTCCCCTTGCCTGGCTCCATCCCCTCCAGAGCCTATGCAGGAGAATGGCATCCTGTTGGCCACTCTTGGCTTCAGAAGGCACATGGTCACTGTGTCCTTCCTCAGGGAGGGTGGCCTAGGCAAGAGGCTTGTACAAGTCACATGGGCAGGGACATTTAGGGTCCTAGGTGGCCAGTCCTGTTAGTTACACACAAGGAGGCTGCACCCAGATCATCCCGATGGTGGAACTCAGGCCTAAGGGCTACCCTAGTCAGTTGGCTCTAGGATCATGGCAGATAGGGTTCTGTTACCTGAGGTCCCTCAACACCTGGCTGCTGGCTCAGGGCTGCAAGTGGATGCTCCAGCGTTTCCGGCAGTACCTAGCATCGAAGCACAGCCCCCAGGTGGTAGAGACACTGTTCAGTGACATGGACAACATCTTCATCAAGAGTCTCCAGAGCGTGCAGAAGGTGATCATCAGCGACAAGCACTGCTTCGAGCTGTACGGCTACGACATCCTCATCGACCAGGACCTCAAGCCGTGAGTGAGAGAGCAGCCCAGGAGGAGGGCTGCGCGTGAGGGCTACACACTGCACTTCCAGACCACGCCGCTCTGCACCCCAGCTCTGCCACTTCCTAACTGTGAGATCTCGGACACACTTGTTTTTCCAGTGTCTCAGTTTGCCAGGCTCTAGAATGAGGTTGACCACTGTGCTTGCCTTGGTTACTTTTTTGTTGCTGAGACAAAATATCCACCCAAAGTTAAAGGAGGAAAGATTTATTTGGCTTATAGTTCATACAAGTTTCAATCCACAATCAGCTGGCTCCAAGGCAGAGTGGTACATGGCAGAGTGTGGTGGGCAGAAGGCAGCAAAATCAAAAAGGGACCTTAACAGCATCTTTCTGCCTCTTTTATCCAGACTACTTAGGTGCGTAGCACTTGCACCCTTAATCCTAGTGCCCTTGAGCTCAGCATTGCACCATGAACAAATTCCATCATCACACACTCTAGATCCAGCCTCCATCTATGACTTCGTGAGACTTTGGGAGGACATTTAGACACAAGCCGTAACAGTGCTTGTACCTTACAGTGAGGAGGAAGGAAAGAGCAATCATCTGTGGCCGCCAAGCCTGTCTCTGGGAGTCTTTCCTGATTGGCTGAGGCAGAAATGCTCCCCTTGCACCAGGCAAGCTGCTGCCCTCTGGAAGTCCGGGGTGCAGAGGAGAAGTGCTGCCTAAGGGAACACAGCCCCGGTGCCAGTCCATGCCAAGAATGTGGCGCAAGGCCACAGTGCCTGTGGAGAGGGAGGAGCTGGCAGAGACTGCAGTAACAGCTCACGTGACACAACAGGACAGGGAAGCTCATGTGTTGTTCCAGGAGCATAAGGTCAGTGTCAGGTCAAGGGCAAGGCCAGGCCAGGCCCAGGCTGTGTGGACCTGGGCTGAGCTGGTCCCCCGCAGCACTGCTGGATGTAGAGATGTCTCCCCCACCAAGGTCACCTCATCCGTGCTGACGGGCTTTTGAAACCAGGCATAGGAGGCCAAGAGCAAGACCTGAGTCAGGCCCTGGTTGCAGCACCTTCTCTTTGCAGCATGATGTGGCAGTGACATTAGGGTACACACTGGGAGGGGGGATAAGCTGGGTGCAGGCAAAGGAGAATGAAAAGGGCGCCCCTGGTCCCCCACTGACTGCTGAGGACTCAGGCTGTCCCTCCCGGTCCCAGGTGGCTCCTGGAGGTCAATGCTTCCCCCTCACTGACAGCCAGCAGCCAGGAGGACTACGAGCTCAAGACCTGCCTACTGGAGGACACACTGCACGTGGTGGACATGGAAGCCAGGTGAGGGCGGCCTTGGCCACACGCTCTGTCTACAGCAGTGGGGCTGCCACCAAGACCGAGAGGAGCCGGGGTAAATCTGGCCTGCTTAACCATTTCACAGCTGGGAAACTGAGGTGCCTACATAAGATCGTGCCTCGGCTCAAGGACTTGACCTCTCCATGGCAGTGTGGCCCTCTATAGTTTTCGGAGACTTAGTCAGGGAGGATTTACCCAAAACTTTCTGACTATGGGTCCTGGGAACCAATCACTTTATCTCTGAGCCTCAGTTTCCTCATCTGTAAAATAGGAAGCACCAGGACTACCCCTCAAAGTGCCTAGCTTGTGGTACGTAGCCGGTTCTAACAATGTGAACATAATAAAAAAAAAAAAAAAACATAGGGGCTGGCTGCAGGACCGGGAAAATCCGGGTGTTCAGTGTTGATTGGTAGATGTTTTTTCTCTTCCTACTTTTCTACCTTGTACACATTTGCTGTCACACACTCATGCCTCCCCACACCATGTGTGTTTCTGTTGTTCTCTCCCTCACTCCCTTCCTTACTCTCCCTTCTTCTAAGTCAGATTTTTCTCCAATTATTCCAGCAAAAGCTGGAGGGCAATTCTCATTGCTGGGGATTGAGTCACATGCTGATTTCTGGATCAGTCATTCTGGCTCTGTACAGGCCTGATCTCATGCCCTCCTCCCCCTGGGTGGTGTCAACCCCATCATGGGGGTAAGGGAGGGAAAAGGGTTCTTAAAGGAAAAACTGAGGCACTCTTGGATTGAAAGGTGAAATGGATGTTTATTCAACAAGCGTTCAGGTCCCTGCTGTGGCCAGGCCTGTGCCACACACTGAGGACACAGTAAAGGGAACAACAGACCTAGTGCCACCTCCACGGTGTTTTTTGCGGGGGGAGGAAAGCAGACTTTGTCAGAAATCACAAATCAGGGGCATGTTACTACGGTAAGTGTGGGGGCCTCAGAAACCAGCATGGTCACCAGATAGGGCCAATGAATCGCTGGGCTCTGGCAGGCAGGTGCTAGTACAGTTCCAGGGGAGCCCTGGCCCCACCAGCTGCACTTTCTTTAACCCTGTCTCTTGTTGGTCCAGGCTCACAGGAAAGGAAAAGCGAGTCGGAGGCTTCGACCTCATGTGGAATGATGGTCCTGTGAGCAGAGAGGAGGGGGCTCCTGACCTGCTGGGGATGGGAAACTTTGTGACCAACACACACCTCGGTACGCAGGGCAGGTGGGAGGAGGCGCCAGATAGTGCAGGAGGTATCTAGCACAGCACTGTGATTGAATTCAACCTGCAACTTAGCAGCTGTGTGATCTCAGACAAGGACTGAATCTCTGTGCTTCATCTGTCAAATGGAGATAGAAGTTTCCATATATGCCCGGCACACACAGATATTATTAACCTGTCAGGAGATGGTTTCAAAAGACTTAGGTGGGAAACAATCCAACACATCCATCCCATATTATTAACAGAAAGGAAGGACCTCAAGGCTAGACTTTTAAGTTGGTTGGTTTCTAAAAAGTGAAAAATTTCCCTGACTATAAAAATTATTCATACTCATTGTAGAATATTTGAAAACTAAAGAAGGAAATCTTTAAAAACATCCAGACATGACCATCTTTAACAATCTGGCATGTTTCCTTCCAGTTTTTTTTTTAAATGCATATATTCATCGTTTTTCTTTTATAAAATTGGCACTGGGTTGGAGTTTTGAGTCCCATTTTTCCATCCAAGTATATTAAGAACCTCCCCTTTTGAAGCACTGTTTAGCCAGGTCTGAACCAAAAGTTTTGCACACATTAACTCATTTCAACTTTAGGCAGCTTTCATGCTCACTGGACAGATGAAATGATCTCCAGAGGTTACCTAGATTGCTGAGGTCTCAAGTCATAAAGGATGAGGATGAGGACTCTAGTTTCACTCTAAATCCTGAACTTGCCAGCTAAACTCTTCTGCTTCTTAGCAGAATTAAGAACAAAGTTACCATATGCAGCAAAACATTCTACTCTGCATATATGCCAACATTTACCAAGCCAATTTCTTGTAATTAGCCCGTTGACACAATTCTATATTTTACTTTCATAAATAATACCATGATGAGTAGCCCTTCCCATAAAACTGAACTGAAATTCTGGCTATTTTGCTAGTACAGATCCCTAGAAGCATAATTACTGGATCAAAGGGTTGGAATTACTACAACCAAACCGCTTTTCAGAAAGACTAACTTGCCAGTTTTTAATTAAAAAAAAAAAAGAAAAACCTGTGCCAAATTGATAGGCGAAAAATGCTGACTCCTTACTGTCCCATGTGCATTCCAGTGAGCCCTGCTGAGGTTTCAGATTTTTAATTTCCATTTCTCCTTTTGTAAGCTATCCATCCTATTTTTCTATGGATTGCTTAGTTTTCTAAATTTATCAAAGTTTTGGATATTAATATGCTAAAGATATCATTGCTCTGTTAAACATACTGTGACTATTTTCCTGGGTTTGTCATTGGCTTTTTTAGGTGTACTCTGTGGTGACTTTTTTCTTTAATGATAAAAAGAAATTTTATGTTTTTCAGGGCTTGGGGTGATTTAGGACTGGATTTGGCTTCATGCGCCTGAAACACCACCTCATAGTTAAGTAGAGGGGGGCTGGCTGTTTTACAGGAGTCTTAGGCAGGCCACACAGGCCAACAAGCTTCACAGCGCCCCAGGAAGCCAGGTCCTCCCTACTCTGCCTTGCCAAACTCAGTCAGTTGGCTAGGTGATCATGGTTTTTTGCCTCATGGTTGCAAGATATCTGCTCCGGTTCCAGACACTGTGTCTTTGTCCCAGGGAGGAAGAAACAGAAAAGGCCAAGCCAGTGTCTTTTGGCTCTTACTTTTCATTCCAAAAGGGAAGGACACCACCCACCATCCCATCACCATCCCATTGGTAAAAAAGCTTGGAATGTCAGGTAGTGTGCCTGGAGCGAGACAAAGGAAAAGGGGCTTGTGATCTGCTTTCCACAGCAGATTCCCAGGTCTGCGACATCTGGTTTTGGTGGCTAACATGATGCTTCTCCAGGTTTAATGCTCACAGTCACCTGGAGAACTCATGGCGCCCAAGGTGTGCGTGTTTGACAAGCTCTAGGCAATGCTCTGTTAACTACTGCCATGCTACACACCCTCCTGAAACCCAGTAGCAAACAAAACAGCTGTTTCTTCTTGTCTCTTCTGGTCACTCATATGGGCGCAGACCCCTGGCAGCTTCACTGATACTCAGCCTAAGGGAGCCTCACTCTCCAAGTGGGACTGATGCTGGGTATCAGCCAGGCCTCCTCTTCCACATGGGCAATGGCTGCAAAGTCTAGCCTTGGCTTACTGGCATGGTGGGCCCAGGGTTCCAAGACATGGCAAAGCCTCTTGAGACCAAGGCTCAGAAGTCCCAGCGTCATTCTGCTATATTTCACCACTTAAAGCAATTGGCTTGGCCAGTCCAGAGTCACAGGGAGAGGAAATAGGACTCACCTCTTGGTGAGAATGGCCAGTCAACCTTGCAGAGCTTGTGCCTAAGAAAGGAGAACTGTTGCAGCTGTGTTTGTGGACAGTCCCCCCCCCAACCCCAATACAGAAGCTGCTGGTTCTTGGTTCACATTTGAATGGCACAGAGAACACTTGGTTGCATACTGGAATCACTCAGGAGCTTTTTAAAAAGTACTGACACCTACTAGAGACCCACATGTAGTTTAGGGTGGGCATGTTTGGTTTGTTTGCAGTACTGGGGATTGAACTCAGGGTCCTTGTGCTAGCTACATCCTCAGCCCTTCTTTCACATAGTTTGAGGGAGGGTCTCACCAACTCACTCTGTTACCAGGCTGGGGCTGCAATTGAGATCTTCAGCCTCCCAGAGTGCTGAGATGACAGGCATACATTATCATGCCTGGCGTGGGCATCAGTACTTTTTAAAGTGCCCAGTGACTCAAATACACAGCCCAAGTAGACAGACACTACTTTAGAAGTCTCTGGAATTATTCCCAAGTTTCTAGTCAAGTGTTTAAGTTGATGGTGGTAAACACAGGAGGGAATCACTTTGGGGTTGGGGGTGGTATTGATGATTGAGGACTGAGCTGGGGATGTGTTCAGGGTCCTCTGGGTGAAAAAGTTAGATAACTTAGAGACGTGTCTAGAACTCCAAGAGGGGGTTGGCTTTGGTCCTGAAGACTTGGCATTATGAATGAGCCAAATACAGTACAAGCTAGGGTGCCATGGAACTCACTTTGAAGAACCCTGAGGATATATATAGTGGGCCTTCAGCTCAGTCAGTGCCTGAGGCTGCATGTATGGATGCCATCAATGTGCCCATCACAAGATTAAATGCTGTGGAGTTGCTTTGATGACCAGCTCTGACAGCAAGCAGGAGATAGCTGTACTATGACCATGATGGGAGAGGTGGCTCAGCAGGACACTGGGCATGACTGCCTGGGACATACTTGCATGCCAGGGGCCACTTGTTGGGAAAGCTTCTCTCTCAGTCAGTTGAGCCTGGCACAGGAGCTGGGAAAGGGAAGATAGCTAACATTTACTGGGCACCTGTTATTAGGTATCAGGCACTGTGCTAGCTTTGATACATTTCACTGAGCAAAATCGGAAGGAAAAGTTCGGGGGTGGGGTGCAGAATGGGGACTGGGAGTGTGGCTCTAGTACCAGATAGCCTGGGTCCAAGACCCAGTTCTGCTTCAAGCCTGTTGTCTCCCCTGTACACTTTCCCGTGAGGGTGAGGATGAGGATTCCCGAGTGCAGCACCGGACACACGCCAGCTCAGGTGAGCCCCAGCTGGTGCCAGGTTTCCTGACAAATCCTTTGTCTACTGCACAAGGTGGGTGCTTATCCTGGCTGAGAAGACTGATGCTTAGAGCAGAAAATGACCTGCTGAGCACCAGGGCTCTTCAGGAGTGGAGCCAGGATACAATCTTCCTCTCTTTCATTGTCCTAGCTAACACCTATTTCTCTTCTAGGTTGTGTCAATGATCGGAAAACCCAGCTTCAGCAGCTGTTTCACTCCCTTCAAGCCCAGAAGAAAGCTTCTAGTTGACCCCAGCACAGAGGAAAGAGGCTCTGGAAGGTCCACTCTGGCCTTTCCCTGCCTGATTCCTGCCAGCGCACTTCATCGAATTCCTCTCCCTCCTTCCAGCCTGGCAGCAGCTTTGCTGGCTAAGCACAGGCTGCTTGTTGCTTGGACTGGGTCCCTACATCCACCTACCCTGCCCCTGGGCATCACTGCACCAGGAGACAGCCAATCCCTGGGCCTGGATGGGCTTTAACCTTGACAGACTGGCTTGGTGACTGAGCCCAAAGAAGGCAAGTGCAGTAAATTCTGCTACCCTGGAAAGAACACATCTAATAAACAAGCTCAGGCCTTGCTTGGAGTCAGTGGGCACCAGGCCTGGCTCAGGGTATGCTGCTGGCATTAGCCAAGTTCTCCTGGCTTTAGCATCTTGATGTCTTGGGTCAGCTGAAAGGGTTCCTAGAGCTAGGGAACTTGTCTGTGAGCTCAAAGCAAGCAGTTGTTAAGATTGTTTACTGGAAGTCTGGAGAAGTGCTGAGCCCTGAACGAATCTCCTTTGCAAAACCCTGACCTAATGTTAGAGAACCCAAGGCCTCCACTGGGTACCATCTGAAAACCAGTGAGACAGAATACCCCTTTCTCGGGTAGACAAGTGAGGACTGGGAAGGCAGAGCTGTTTAGTGATGGTCTCACAAAAATGCATTTTTCACTGTCAGCTAGATGTCTCCCACTTCTACCAGGCAGTTCCCACTACCACATCCTGCTCTGGGCAGTTCTAGTTTCAAATGGCAGAACCTGACTGTCTAGGTGAAACCCATGGAGTTTTTGGAGACAATACTGGCAAATCCAAGAAGTGAACCAGCAGGCCTCAGGAAGGCCAGGAATGGAACTACCCTGGACCTTCCACCTCCAGAGCACTGGGCTTTCCCTCCATCCCTGTGCGGTGAGCCTGCACAGCCTGCCCGGCTCCACTGCCAGGACAAAGCACTGAGCCAGGTGTGGCGGTGCACACCAGTGATCCCAGCACTCTGGGAGACTGAGGCAGGAGGACTGCAAGTTCCAGCCCAGGTTTGAGCAACTTAGTGGGCCCTGTCTCAAAATAAATAAATAAAAAGGACCAGGGACTTAGCTCAGTGCAAAGGGTCTGGGTTCAATTTTCTATACCAGGGAGAAAGAAAAAAAGAGAGAGACATATTTCAAAAGAGAAACTGTAACCCAGGCAACCATACTAGATAGCATCTACCAGGGAATTCTGCAAATCTCTACTTTTAAAATTTGTATTTTAAAATATGCAACACTGTTCAAAGTTCAAAATCTTCCTTTTCACCTTCATACCCCAACCCTGCCCTTTCTGTCTGGGGGACCCATGCAGTGTCACAGATAAGCACATCAGACACCTGGCCTGCCCTTGCTTTTCTCACCTGCATCCTGGAGCTTGTTCACTTCAGTAGGCCAGGAGCTGCTGGCCTCTGCTCGTGGCCAGGCAGCAGCCCACTCTGGAGCTCAGATCTCCTCAACCAGGCCCCCATGGCAGGACACACAGCTGGTTCCAACCCCACCTGGTTCTTAGGGTCCTCACAGGGAGTACACAGGAATTACTACAAAACTCAAGATGAGACAATGCAGGTCTGGGCAAATTTGGCTTAAGTGAGGTGTTCAGCTTGCCTGACATCCATGTTTTTAAATGTTTTCTGAACCAGCAATATTTAAGGCAAGAGTCAACTTAACCTATTCTAGCATCTTTTGAAAAATTTAAGCCTATGTTCCCATATAACTATGGGTCACCTGGAGCAAAAACAGGTGAGGTTTTGTTACTTGTCACTTACCTAAGCCATCTCCCCTTTACAAGTGACACTCCAAAAGAAGTGTTAGTCCCACAGATAAAGACTATAAGCTATTTGCTCATTTAAGTAACATTTACTGAGCCCTCAAACAGCATGCAGGACAGCTCTGTCTCTACAGTACAAACAACAGGATCTCAGACCAGGAAGGCAGGAGAGGACGCCACAGAGCAGCAGGTGCATAACCCTCTGGACCTCCCAGTGCCACCTCAGCAAGGGGTTCTGACCCAAGAGCAGTCACGGGCTGGTAGGCAGCAGGAGCAAGGCCACAGCTGGAGGCAGTGGAGCAATGTGTCTGCCCCTAGATGGCTGTGTGAACACAGGACACCCAGTCTGAGCTCCCTGCAGGGGCCACCCGCCTGTCCCCTGCTCTAGTCCACTCCACCACTTGCTGTCCCGAACCGCCTCTCTGTCATGAGGAATGCTGGCCAGAGGCCCCTGTTCCACCCATCTCCATCCTGTGCCCTTGCCCGGGGCCCATCTGGACAGCAGGCCAATGTTGAGAAGCGCCTGCTGCAGTCATTCTCACGCCCACACCTACTGCTGGGTGCCAGGCCCTGTCAATGGGTCTTGTGTCCACCGAGCGTCAGTGGTCAGGCACAGCACACAGGGACAGGCTGAAGGGTCCTTGCTACCAGAGCAGCCAAGCACTATGACAGAAGCTTTGTGTAGGAGCCATGCCAGATTCCTGATGTCTGTGCCCTTGTGGGACCAAATCCTGTCCTTGCAGGTTTCAAGGCCAGAGGTATTGGGTCCTCCATGACCGCAGGGGAGATGGTGGTTTTTGGTTCCCCGTCTTGGTACTTGAGTCTCATCCTTTCAAGATGACCTTGAGAGCTTTAAGTTCATCCTGACTGAGTGGCTTCAAGTTAAAGCCCTTCAGCTCCGGCTTGCCTGAGGGAAGAAGATAACACATGAACAGGCCTGGCCTCTTGCTGCCCCACCTACTGCTGGCTCTGGAGTCAGGCCCAGGCAAAGTGGCTAGCACTGTGTTCATACTGCCAAGCCTGTCCCAAGGTCTGATGGGAGCAGGCCTCAGACCTGGCACACACTGATACTTGTAACTCTCTCGGGCCATGGATAACCTGCAAAGTCAGGCTGCTGTTCAGAGACAACTGGATTTTTGTCAGACCTGTGATCTATCTGGAGAGCTTGGGTTTACCCAGAATTTCACCTCTACTGTTGGCTCCTGACTGAAGCCTGCTAAGAGCCCTGTCAAAGCTAGCCTAGCATGCGATCTGAGATCACTCTGGGCCTGGTACCTAGAAAAGAAGCTGTACCAGGGGTAAAACCCTCATGCCTTCCTGTCCATCCTACCTCTGGGCAGGTACAGATAACCACTGCCTACTGCCTATACCTCTAGCACCAGGCAAACATGGCCCTGGCCACAGCCCACCTCTTGGGGGCTTCTCACTCCTGTCCTTCCGTGTATGTATTGTCAGTTCTCTGCCCTCCTGGCACCCAGTTCCCCCAAGCCAATACCTTGAGCCTCAAAGAGGCGGTTGACTTTCACTTTAAGTTGTTTCCGCAGTTTGTCTATTTCTTTATCCAGGTGGTCCTGATCTGAAGAGGCAGGCAAACAGAGAACAAGGCTGTACTTCAGAGAAAGGGACCCAGGCAGTGGGGACACCAGCCTCCCCCAACCCCTTAGAAGCAAGGTCTAAAGGCCAGAGGGACGTAACCTGCCCAGCCCACTCAGCTGGCCTAGCCCATCTTCACTCCTGGCTCATGGTCTTTTTCTTACCATGTACTGCATGCTAGGGTGGTGAGTGCATGAGGCAGCAGCATCAGAGTTCTAGGCCACCTTCCCACAGTGAAATTACACAAAAGTTAACTGTAAGAGCAGAGTGAGGACCCAGCAACCCGGAGATGGCTGAGGAATTTACAAACACAAGTCCATCAAGGCATGGAGTTTTTAGAAATGTACAACTGCAGAAATGTGACTTCAAACAATCAGTGAGTGAGCCTAAATGTTCCAGCTCAACCTAATTAACCCAGCGAACAGAAAAGGTCACCCAAACAGGCTGCACCTCATGAAGGGCATGATGACAGAGGACTACTGTGACATTCCATCTGCTCTAAGAGACCTTCTGGCTAGTCTGCCTTCCCATGGGCTTTCATCTTTTCTAATCAAAGCCCTGACTGGCCAAACTTTGGGCCCTGGGTGACAGTTCCACTCTTCTTTGGAAATAAGCAGTGCCTCGTGAGCTTGCCTAGTCTGTGTCAATCCCTGAGAACCCATGAAATCATTTAGCCTGAAGATGTCCCAGAAACCCTCTAGGTACAATGACTAGGTCACATTTGTGGGCCAGCAGAGCCCAGCACCAGATCCTGAACCCTTATGCTTCTCCAAAGAGAGAAGCATGGCTTTAAAGATTTAGGTAACATTGGGTCCCCAGGTTGTGGTGCACCCTAAAGCAGCAGGGGTGAACCTACAGTACATGTGCCACAACTGGTTGTTTGTTATTACCGAAAGCTCTAAAAAGTCCACCATCGCTCCCCTAGAGGTCTGCTTCCCCAAATTTCCATTTTTAACCCAGTCTCTATTGCATGATTGAATTAAACCTCACTTGTCCAAGCTCCCTGGCAGTGATGGGTAGCTGTGGCCAATGAGGTGTTAACAGAAAGTTCCTGGGGAGAATGACCTTATTCCCAAAAGAAGGCAAGGCCATTTGGGGAGGAAGCTTTTTGCCTCCTCTTCATCCAGGCAGATGGACATAAAGCCTGTAATGTTGTAATGGAGGCACAACGACCATGACAGCAGGCCAAGGTGCCACAGCTGGACAGCTATGCTAGTCCTCTGGGCAAATTTTTCCATGAGAAAAATAGAACCATATTTCCTTAAGCCTCAATTTGTTGGATTTTCTGTTATTTGTAACCAACTCATTCTTCACTGATAAACAAGTACTCTGATAGACACATGCACTCTTAACTTTACAACTGTATTATGTAGATGTGTTCCCTTTTACAGCTGAGGAAATAACCCAGACTGGCAGAGCAGGGATGAAAACTATCAGTATGAACCCTGCAACACAGGGTTTCTGTCTTCCATCAAATTGGCTAATGTATGAATCTCAATTCTGGGTTAAGCCCAAATAGGTGGGGAAAGTGGAAAGGCCCCTGGCCCAGCCCCAGGCAGCATTACCTTTCTCAATCATTTCCTTCGTCTGAGAGTGAGGCATCTTGATAAACATACTCCCGAAGCAAACCATCACATCTTCTGAAATGGTAAATGAAAATTTATTCGAGTACTTTTTTGGGTTTTTTATGGAGACAGGCTAGCACTATGTAGATCAGGCTGGCTTTGCATTCACTATGTAGCCGAGTTTGGCCTTGAACTCATGGCGTTCTTCCTGCCTCAGCCTCCCAAATACTGGGATTACAGGTGTGCACCACCACGCCTATTCTCCAACAAGTATTTTTTGAGCACTGACTTACTATTGGGAATTGTAGATGCTGACAACACAGGAGAATAAAACAGAGCTTCTGCTCTCATGGAGGCCATGTTACATGGAAGATAGGGGATAAGCAGATTTGTCAGACTCTGATAAGGGATGTAGTGAAAAATAAAACAAAGTAAGAGGGACAGAGAATGCTGAAGTAGGAGAGGGACTTGTTACTTATACCTAGGGGTTCAGGCCTCACTGATGATGAGACATCAGGCAAAGTGCGGGTGTATCTGGGGAAGAGGGAACCAGGCAGAGGAAACAGGAATAGCAAGGATCTATTGTACGCTTGGGTATCAGGAACAACGAAGCATGAGTCATGAGTGAGGGGACAGAGGACAGGTAGAGTCCAGAGGGTGCTGGGTTACATGAAGTCTTGCAGGACAACACTGATTTTACTTGCTGAGGTTTTGGACATCCCACGCACTTTAAATAAAACAAGTCTTTCCGTGGCCTTCAAGGCCCTTGATTATGATTTGGTTACTGCCCCCTTCTCCAGGCTGAATTCAGGCCCCTCCTTGCCCTCTACTTATGCCACAGCCACTTGGTTCATCTCAAGACCCATTTCCTCCTTCTTCCAGTCCAATTCCATCATTCGTTATGTCTCAATTTTCAGTGATCTACTTTATACTGTTTTCCTTGTCTGTAGAGCAACAAGGGTAGGAACTGTCATTTTTACACCCCTGACAAACTCTCAAGGATTTTCCATCACCAATGAGCCAAGAGCTAACAGCAGTCACTGACATGAGCAGCTAAAATCCTGAGCCGCACACTCTGTGTCAGATCCACAATAACTCTCTTCTCATGAGCTATTTAAATTTCTCACAAGGTTGAGTACCACATCTGTGGTCCCCTGCCCAGTCTCTACCAGGAACAAGAAAGGCCTTCAAAGAAAGCCTGAACAGGTTTTCTAGGGCTGCAGTAAGTAAGTCACAACTTACCAGAGAGGCTGAGATCCTTCTGCAGGGCCCTTAGGCCTTCTCGGTTCTGATTTCTTTTGGTGTCAAGGTCCACAATCTGAAAACAGGAGCAGAGGAAAACTCAGCTACTTGGTGCCCCAACCCATCACAGACAAGAGGCTGAGCATACACCACTCCTGGGTTACTTCCTAAAATGGACTGATGATGTCTGAATGTGCTTCTCCTCCCACTAAGCTTCCAGGTCTTTGCTGTTTTTTGTCTGTTTGAGACAGCATTTCGCTATGCAGTTCAGGCTGGTCTTGACCTCACTTTGTAGTCCAGGCTGGTCTCAAATTTGCAACAATTCTCCTGCTTCAGCCTCCAAGTGCTAGGATTACAGGCGCGAGCCACTACGTCCAGGTCCAGGTTCTTAAAACAACACTTGATAGAGAGGTCTGGTTCTAAGAAGTGCTGAGACAATGTTTGTTGACTAAGTAGGTAACTTTGTATTACCCACTTAAACTTGAGAATCACCAGGGAATGAAACCTTCTCATCTACAACACTGTGATTCACCAGGCCTAAGAAGCTTTTTCAGACAAGCTCTTGCAGCTAATTCTGACCCAGTTTAAGAAACCCAAAAACAGGTGAGCATGGTGGGGCACAACTGTAATCCCAATACTTGGGAGGCTAATGCAGGAGGATTGCCACAAATTCAAGGCCAGCCTGGGCTGCACAGTGAGTTCAAGGCCAGCCTGGATTACACAACAATACTCTATCTCAAAAACAACAAACCCACCAGTAATAACTATTCTGGAGTAGCAGCAGTAGGTACAACAGCTACACCGGAGGTAAGGAGGCTGCGCCTATTTCTGCTTCTGAGAGTGATGGGTCTGGGGTTACAACATCCAGGTTTGAGTCCTGGGACACATAACTCCTGCCTTGATGAGCTAATAGTACCTGATACACCGTAGGTATCTGATAACTCTAAACTGATATGAATTTATCAGTCTCCTCCTGACAAGTGTTTAATTGACAGACTTCCTCTCTCCTTCCCCTTCTCAGTGACTGCCTGACCAACCACCCAGCCTTTTCACTGGAGCTCCAGCTCCAGCCCTCCAGCTCTTTATGTAACCTTCATCACAGCCTACTGAGTCCACCTTCAAGGTATATTTCTGACCATTGACGGACTCCATCACCACCACCTGGTCTAAATCCATCTCGAGTCTGGATTATGACAACGGCTCCTTGCTTCGACCCTGGCCTCCTGTATTCTGTATTCCACGCAGCAGCCAGAAGGACCCTTTTATAACCTAGTTCCAACTATATCACCCCCGCCCCAACTCCCTTCCAAGACTCAGCCAGAGACAAACTCCCTGTGTGCGTTTGAACGGCCTTGCATGGCAAGCACCCTCTTCGGGCCCCTATTTAACCTCTTCTCCGTCCCTCTTGCCTCCTCATGCTTTAGGTTAGACCGAAGCACACAGATCAATGATGGAGTCCAGAACTACATTCTGAAACGGGGGCTTAGGGAAACGCCTAGGGCGATAATGGGTCAGAATCCGGGAGGGGCAGGAAAGACAAGCGAATGCCTAGCACGGAGCAGGCGTTCACTTAGGACCAGCCGGAGGGCGAGGCACCACGTCGAGCCAAGCGTTTGACACACGTTATTTCAAACCGCCCAGTAGATGGTCCGGGGCCGTCAGGGCGCCAGCCTGGTCATTACACTGCGACCCCAGCGCCACGGAAGGGGATCCCACCTGCCGCTTGTCCGCCAGCACCTCCTCGGCGAGCTCCTCCACCTCAACAAGGTATTGCAGCACGCGCTCTGCCTCCGGCGACAGCATAGCTCCCGCCACTGGAGTTGCGAGTAGCACTTTACTCAGTTCAAGACCCGCTCAGGATCCGGCGGGGTTCCGAGCTGACTCTCCCTGCGCACGCGCCGCACTGACAGGGCTTCCGGCACGCTTGCGCAATGACAGGAGGAAGGCGCGCAAGCTCTTACGTACGCGCGTCAGCGGGACGCCAGAGGCGGGGCCTGGCTTTGGGGGCTAGGTTGGTGCGCCCCCTGCAGGCCAGAAAGAGCACAGTCGGAGGCGCTGACTTGTATATACCCCTCCCTCCCTTCAAATACTTTTTGAGAACCTAGTATGTACAGGGCAGTTTAACGTGCTGAGGAAGAGCAGTGAGAAAAGCAAAATTATTACCCTCTTGGGACTTCATCCTAGTGGAAAACGCCGGCAATGAATGACAAACAATTATATGATTATATACCATGAATGTAGTGATAAAGGGTTTGGCGATGTAGAAATCATTTCTCCCGTTTAATGAACACCAAGAAAGTGAATGTGGAAGTGTGACTTATACCTAACTTCTAACACCTACAGTTTCCTGTCTCTTCATTAAGGGAATAGAAATTCTCCTATCTCTCCCCGCAGGATGGAAAGGAAGCAGTGCTGGGACCTACAGTGCTGGGACCACAGCCATGTGCCACAGTAACCAGCTTTATTCTCCCCCACTGGCTCCTGGTTCATTTAGCCCTCTCACAGTCTGCCTTGCTTCAGTTTCACAGAAATCTTCGTGTAGATTGTTAGGGTTCCATCTCAGCTGCACACCTTGACAAGTGAGGGGCAGTGCCTCCTTACACAGCAAGTCAGGTGCAAACCTGGTGCAGGAAATGTTCCAGTCTCCATCCCACAGCTGCCTCTAGACTCTCCCCCAAACTGTGGCCTCAGAAGCCCTCTTCTTTGCCTCTTTGCCTGGCCTTTGGCTGTCTTCCACTACCAGAGGCAGAGCTAATCTTTCCTGCAGCTGCCTGGTATAGGGAAGAAGGGAGACTCATTAAAGATTCCTCATCGAGGGTGAATTTGTCACCAAACCCGGGATGTTTTGTGTAAACACCTTATGGTTCAGAAATGCAGACACAGGCCTTGTGAAGGAAGGGGCACATTTGCCAAAAGAGACTCACAGGCATCTCTCAGGCCTGCCCAGTATGGAGGCTCCTCCAGAGAGGAGCCCAGAGAGGCTAGGTGGGCTGACCCCTGTCCCTACCAGGTGGGTCTGGGGGAAGGAGATTGAGGGAGGTTCCCATTAGCAGTTTCTTGGATACAACTGACCCTTAGAGGCCACTCCTGGCCACTGGAAGTTGGAGAAAGGAAGCATAGTCATATCCAAGATTCAGCACAGTCAGATCTAGAAGGACTCTTGGAGGTTACTTATATTTCAGAACTGATTCTTTCACAACTATGTATATTCACTTCCAAGGCCTCATGATGGAAAGTCCACCATAATCAGAACCAGGAGTGGCTCCTGCCCTCAAGAGCTCCAGTCGAAAGGACAAGGCAATCAGCACATGAGCAAGCAAACATATTGGGTGGTGATATGTGTGCTCTGGGGGGAACATCAGGGCAAGGTGGAGAGGGAATGATGTGCATATTGCTGGAGATAAGGTGGTCAGGGAGGGCTTCTCTGAGGAAGAAGCACTGGAACGTGCAAGGGGAATTAGCCACATGGATATCTGGGGGAGTCACACTGCAGGAAGAGGCAATAACAAACAGAAAGGCCCTGACTTGAGCCTTTATTTGACAAGCTGGGAGAAGAGTGAGGCCAGTAAAGGTGGAGAGAATCAGTGAGGCAGAGCGGGTAGGAGATGAAGTCAGAGAGGGAAGGAGGCATTGAGCACATGGGCTGTGGAAAGGTCCATCAGCATCCCACCCACATCCCTAAGGCCTTGCTGGAAGTCACCTGCACTCCACGCTGCACCAGCCCGTGGCTGGGGCTTGTCTCTGCCCACCGATGCAGGTTGGGTGGTGAGTGCCAGTGAGTTGATGCCTACAGCAGTGAGCCTGTAGAAAGAGGAATCAGGGACTGTGACCCCCAGTGTCTGTCCCTCTGTGGGAGACCCAAAAGGAGGCAGGCAAGGGCAGGGTCACAGAGCCTTGGGGAGAAGGGGGCTGGTGATCAAGGGTGGGATTCGCAGGGCCCTTGCACATGCTCCTCCATCCGCCAGGATACTTTCGCCCATGCCTTTACACCTGTGCAACTGCCACATACTCTCATCTCTCGAGGTTCTCCCAGGTCCCCACAACTTCTGGGGCTTCTCCATTTCTGCACTTATCATATTGTGTTTTTCCCCCCTCTAAATGCCTCCCTTTCCAGGCATGACCCCTCAGGATGGGAATTTGGTCAGTTATGTTCTCTGCTCTATCTCTTGAACCAGAAATGGCCCCTAATACACAATAGGCATGCAGTCAATGTTTGTGAAATGAATGAGTGGATTTTCTAAAATCCAGAGTAACCGAAGATGAGCAGAGCTGACTCAGGATGCCCGGCCTGCACCATAAGAGGCAAGACTGTGCATGGCTGGGACACTACGCAGGAAGTCCAAACTCTGGGTGGGGTGATGCTTCAGTCTTTCCTAACCAAAACCCTTCACCTGGTCACACTGCGACTGACCATGTCCACAGCCTTAGCTACCCCATGTCTGGGTATGTGGCTCCTGAGGCCTTGTTGTTTGGGAACTGAAGCCAACAGGAACAATTCTCCTTTTTGGCTTCAACTTTCTTCCAAACTGAATCTCACTGTCTCAGGGCCTGGAAGTTCCTCTTCCTGACCCAGGTTGAGGCAGGGTGCGGAGCAGATGGTGCTGAGGTGTCGCACATCCTGGAGTTCCTCACAGGAGCAGCTGAAGCCACCATCCACCACCCACATGCTGGCTGAGGTCACAGCCTTGCTGGGCTTTCTCTCCTTCTCTGTGCTGACTCCTCCACTCTCCAGTGGTAAGAACCTTCCAAGGCTCCCATCTCATGCCTCACCAAGACCCATGGGTCTCTGTGTGACCTTTCCTAGGACTCTGAGTCCCCTCCTACTTCCTTTCTGTTCCTCAGAAACCAGGGGTGGTCCTACCACAGGATCTTTGCTCTGGCTACTCCTTCTATCTGTATTTTCCCAACAGCTAGCTGCACGGCTCTCTCCCTCACTTCCTCCAAGTCTTTGCTCAAATATCACATTTTCAGTGAAACCCGCTTTGACCACTTTATTTAGAAATGCAATTCCATTGCTTCCCAATTTCCTGTTTAGCTTCCTCTGCTTGCTTTCTCTTTCCATAGCTTCCGTCACCTTCTAGCATGCTGTGTAATGTATTTATTATGTCTATTGTTAATCTCCTTCCACTACAAATATTCTCCATGAGGACAGGAATATTTGTCTCCTTTGTTCACCAACAGGCCCTGAACACCGAGAATAGTGCCTGTCCCCTGGTGGGTGCACAGTAAACATTAGTGAGGATTTGAGCCAGAATTCTCACCAGGGCCAAGCTCTTGACCCCATCTTAGGCTGCTAGAGTTGGGAGGGGGAGCAGTAGCTCCTGCAGCTATGAAGACAGGCAGAGGTAGAGGACAGCTTTTGCTCTGAGGTCAGTGAGATGCTGTGGGAGAGGTTTGAGCAAGCACAGGCATGACTGGATTTGCCTGGCGAGCGCCCTGTGGCTCTGGTGGGAGGGCGAGCTGAAAGGACTGTGTGTACAAATGGGGGTGAGCAGATAAAGCCGGGGCCTTGGAGAGGTGGCCCGGCTGCAGCTGCACTGGGGCAGGGAGAGCGCGGGAGGTCAGTGCAGTACCCCAATTCTCCAGGCAGCCTGGGTGGTTGCCCTTCCAAGCCTGGCCTCTGTGAACTGCTTCCATGCTGTGAATGTGCTCTTTGGTTGTCTGGGTGGTCCCAGCTCCACCCTCCACTTCCTCTGCGCTTGGCAGGTGGAAAGGAGGCCTCTGAGTCTTCCTCCCCTGACCTGGAGAATAATCCCTTACATTCATGAGATTCTCCTCCTGCCCTGGCTTCATCCTCCCACGTCCCTGGGTAAAGCAGAAATCAGATTCCCATTTGGGAAGATGAGGACAGTGAGACCAAGAAATAGAAGGGGACCCTCCCAAGGTTATGCAGCCAGATGGGGACACAAGGTGGGGTGATGTTTCCCAGTTCCCCAAGCCTGTATTTTCACCAGGCAACAGATGGCCCCAAGGCTTGGCTTGAAAAATCTCAAGTGACCCCGAAGAGAGTACAAACCCAGAACATTCCAGTCCTCCCTGAGCTATACCAGTACCTTTAATCCTTTTTTTTTTTTAATTCAGTTTTTGAGACAGTCTCACTATGTAGTTTAGGCTGGCCTTGAACTCACTATGTACCCCAGGTTGGCCTCTAATCAGGGTGATCCTCCTGCCTCAGCAGTGCTAGGATTACAGGCATGTACCACCATACACAGCTTAATCCTAAACTCATTCATGTTAAATTACATGAGTAGATTCTTCTTATTGAAAATGAAAGTAAACGTAAGCATGGTAGTACATGTCTGTAAACTACTCTGGAGGACTGAGGCATGAAGATCATAACTTTGAGCCCAACCTAGATACCTTAATGACTTAGTGAGACCATCTCTCAAAATAAAAATATTTTTTAAAAAAGGCTGGAGATGCAGCTTAATGTAAAGGCCCTGGGTTCAATCTCCACTGCCACAAAACAAAAATGAAAACATAGCCCCCCAATCCAAAAGAGAAAATAGTATAGAGAACACCAGAATTCCTTTTGGACACCCTTCCCTCCATGTCACTCCACTCTAGAGTCCCAATTTGGATGTGTCTTTTTAGAACTGTGATGTGGATTTATTTATTATCTTTTTTTCGAGACAGGGTCTCACTCTTCAGTTCAGGCTGGTCTTGAACTCACTGGGCAGCCCAAGCTGGCCTCGAATTTGCAGGGATCCTCCTGCCTCAGTCTCCCAGGTTCTGGGATTACAGGTGCATGGCCGGTGAGACGTGCATTTTAAGACAGTCACGAACCTTCACAAGGCGGCTGTGAGTATGGCAGGGCAGGGAGACGGGGCAGGGAAAGGACATTGCACACAGTTGCTCTGCAGTTTCTTTGCTGTTAGACACCTTTGTTGTGTTCAGATATTTCCAATTTTCTAACAGCTACAAAGTATTCTGCGGTGTATACACACTAGAGTTCACTGCTTAATTTTTGTCAATTAAAATGCAGTTATTTCTCATGCACAAAATTGCAGAGGGCTGAGTTCATCCCACAAGGTCACATGGCACATGGCCTTGTTAGGCCTGTGAGGACCTCTTCTCATTCATATTATTTTTTCCTTGTCCCCCAACTCCACCTAGTTTTCTACTATGTTGAATCATATCCTCAAATATTTGGGATTTCTTGCAAAATGCATATATGTTTCTATTTTTTTTAATTATTTTTTTCAGACAGGGTCTCACTCCAGGCTGGACTTGAACTCACTATGTAGCCTAGGCTGGCCTTGAATTCATGGCAATCCTCCTGCCTCAGCCTCCCCAGGGCTGGGATTACAGGGGTGTGTCACCACACTTGGTCGTTTTAAAGATTTTTATGCAAATGCTACACACTGAGAGAACAGCACACACATCAGAGATGTACTACTTATGAACTTTCCAATCCTGAAAACAACCATGTCACCAGCACTAGATCAAGGAACAGGACATTAGCAGCACCTAGGAGATCCCGCCAAATACTGTCTCTAAGGCTACAGACCAATAAGCGTAATACTTAAGCATTGCGACCCTTAGGATGACTGCTGACCTCCTCAGAGCATGGATTTGTTTTGCTTGTTTTTGAACTTGACACAGACAGAATCACACAGTGTGATGCTCTTCTGTATCGAACTCCTTTCATTCAACATTCCGAGATTTAGCTGTATGACTGCGTATAGCTACGGGTGGTTTACTCTTTACTCTCAGTGCCGTGGGGTGTCCCATCATAGGGTTACTCCATAATAAAACCATTGTATGAGCTGGACCAGTGTGCAGTTTCCACCTTGGGGCCACAACCAGCAGTGTAGATGTGAACTTTCATATGTGTCTTCAGATGCACTAAGTGTGTATCTGTGTTGTGTATACCTAGGAGCAGAACTGTTGGGTGTATCGTTTTCATAGATATTCACAAACTGGGTATGTATTTTTAATCCACATCAATATTATTGAGCTGTAAACCAATTCTTTTCCTACTTCCCCGGCTTGATCCTGAAAACTCCGTAGTGGCTTCCAGCCGGGCTGTGCACACCTGGGTTGCCCTTCTCTTCCCATTGGCACACGGCGCACACTGAGCATCCTGGTGCATCGCTGCATCCTCCAAGGCCCCACTGTGCTTCTTTGTCCTCAACATTGCCCATTGCTCACCAGAAGGGCTGTACTCACCCAGCTCCTGCACCAAGGCCCATCCTCACCAGTGCCAGACATGCCCGCCTTTCTATGTGTCTGGTTGCCAGCGTCACAGCTGCATCATATTTACTAGACTTTAGAGACAGTGTTCAAATTGTTTTCCATCTTTGTAGATTAGAAGTGCACCGCAGTGATCTTCCCAGAACTTCCTCCTCCTCCTCCTCCTCCTCCTCCTCCTCCTCCTCCTCCTTGTCTTTGGGATTAATTCGTTTCTACCTCATCTGACACTACTCTGCTTGAGCCCTGGTTCCCAAATGCACCCTCACTTTCCCACCCCTCTGGGTGAGTGTTTGCTCCTCCCCCTAGGACCCTTCCCCTGAAAGACCCTCCTGTCCTGACCAGGCCCTCAGGAGAGCTTCTCTCCCTCAGGTCTCCAGAGGGAATTGGTTCTCATTTTCTTCTACCATAGGTCACTTTCCTGTTTGGACTACACCATTTTTTCCTGGATTTAGTTTCTCACCAGCCCATGAATCCACCTAGGACACAAGCTCCCTGAGATTTCTCTTGGGAGACCAGGACCTCAGAAGGCACTCAGATCTGCTGAATGGCTAAAGCCATGACCTAACCTTGGAGACAATTAAGGATCCAGTCTCTGTCTCTCTCTTCTTCTGCCTCCTCCCCTCCCTCTGCCTCTTCACTAACCAGAACCTTTCATTGTGCTGGAAACTGGGGGCATAGAATCAAGTGGTCCACTCTGCTGGGCAGGGATGGGAGGACTGGGAGGACTGGGCCCATCTGTAAAATGAGTGTCGGCTTTCACTCGCTCACTGGGGCAAGGGCTACTGAGCACTGACATTGTGCCGGGCCCCGGAGATCTGATGCTAACCAAGACAGGCTCAGTCTCTAGCCTTTGGGGGCTTTCAGCCATGAGGCCAAGATTGACATTCATGCACATAACATTTCTAATTGTCATAAGCCACAAACAAAACACTCAGAGTCCAGTGAGGTTGTATAGAGGGTGGAGGAAGCTTTCTGGAGAAAGTGACATTTCAGCTGAGATTCAAAGATGTCTAGAAATAAAGTAAGCAGATGGAGAGGTTTGGGTAGGGATGAGTAGAGAAAGTGTATCAGTCAGAAGACACAAAGGCACTGTGGCAAGAAGGAGCCTAGAGGAGGGGAAGGTTGGCGCCCAAGGACAAGGGGAGAAGAGGACAGGAGAAACTGAATGGGTAGGGAGGGCCAGGTCATGAAGGAAGGCCTGGTGGGCAGAGGAAAACTGGAAGCGGCTCACTCAACAAGCAATCACTGAGAATTTGCTGTTAACCAGAAGCTATGCTACAGCAGTAATCAAGACAGACAAGGTCCCTGTTCCACAGAGCTCACTGTAATAGGAGCTAACATTAGCACAACAGGAAGAACCACCCTTTAGAGAGGCCCTGTCACATGCCAGATGCTGCTGAGTACATTCCATGCACTACCTCATTGACCCTCACCACGACCCTATGAAATAGGGTACCTATTTTATTTTACATGTATAAATAATATATACGTAAGTTATATATATATATTCCTGGTACTGGGGACAGAACCTAGGGCTTTCACATCCCCAGACCCACCTTTTTTCATGTTTTATCTTGAGAGAAATTCTCACCAAGTTACTAAGTTACCCTGGCTGGGCTCAAACTTGCAATCCTCCTGCTTCAGCCTCCCAGAGGGCTGAGGTTACAGGCAAATACCACCATGCCCTGCAGATACCCATTTTCTTGAAGACAAGACTGAGATTTAGCAAAGTGACATGATTTATTTATCTGTAAAGAGTCTGCAGTCCATTTTAAAAGGCATTTTATAAATATCTTCACTCAAGGTTGGTATTTGAAAGATGAACCTGAAAGAGCCTTGAAGGGTATGTATCAAAATTATAAACACACATACCAGTTGGTCTGCAAGTGCATTGCTAGGAATTGCTTCTACACTAAGTTACTCACTGGAGTATCATCTGAGGGTGGAGACGACTTACCTGGCGCCATTTAGACAACATACCCCGTGAAGTAGAGGATGGCACAGCCATGCAGTAGAAAGGCTGGTGCCATGAAAGAAAACAAGGCTCTCTCCACTGAGGTAAAGTGGTTATATAAAAGGAGGCAACATGCAGAGCTATGTGTAAGTAAGCTGTCATTTGTTTTAAAATGGTGGTGGTGGGTACAGTAGTAGGTGGCTGAGACAGAGAAGAGAGAGACAGAGAGGAAGCGAAGGAGAGACACACATCACTTGTCTATGGGACGGGGAGCTAGTGGCCAGAGGATGGTAAGTGAGACACTGTTCAGTGTGGCCCTGTTGTGCCTTTGGGTTTTGAAACCATGTGGACGTATCAACTACTCAATAAGTAAGTATGGGCTGGGGTGTAGCTCAGTGGTAGAGCGCTTTCCAAGCCTTTATGGGGCCCTGGGTTTGATCCTTAATACAGGGAGAAAGAAGGAAGGAAGGAGGAGGAGGAAGGAGGGAGGGAAGGAAAGAAGGAAGAAAAGAAAGGGAAAGGAGAGGAGGGGAGGGAAGGGAAGGGAAGGGAAGGGAAGGGAAGGGAAGGGAAGGGAA
>PVLA01010334.1:0-64542 GCA_004027455.1 Hydrochoerus hydrochaeris
GTCAGCCATAGAATAATATTTCAGGGGGGCTCAATAAAGGCCTGTGCGGCTATGCACTCCACTTAGCAGGGACGGGGAGGCTGCCATCCTCCAGGGAGGGTTCCTATCTTGCTGAATACCTAACTGCAGCACAAATGTGCCTCAGACTTTGCATCTTGCTGAGTCCAGGTGGGTCTGGCTTGCCTCTAGAGGGCACTTTTGCAAATATTGCTGCCCCTTGGAGAGCACATGGGCTGACTGTGACTGTGGGGGACCTCAGGGCAGGGCCGCAGTGCTAACTGCACATGGGAAGCTCTCCAGTTCATTCACAAGTCAGGATTTTTAAGCAACTTCCCAGGTGCTTCTTCTGCAACCCTTCTTACAAATCAAGGTCAAGTTCCTCAGCAACTTGAGCGTAGCACAGCTTCCAACACACTGGGAAATACTGGCTGATGAAACATACAGCTTAGTTTCCCCAAGTAGGAGACCATCATGCCAAGAGCCACTTAGCACAGAGCAGGCCTGCAACTCAGATCTGTCTCCTGCCACCTGAATGGGACTCTTTGCTGGGCTCTGTGGCACATGCATAGCCCAGATAACTCCCCCAACTCCTACTTCTTAGGATCACAGCCATAGACGTACAGAATTACTGCACTTCCACTACTATTTTTCTCCTTTATTTTGAAATCAGATCAGATTTGGCGATTGTACATGGCATAGAAGACCTAGAAGCCAAGAATGTGAACAGAATGAAAGTGGACAAGTTAATTATCCACCCTGACTATGATGGTGGAATCTACAATCATGACATAGCTTTGCTTTTGCTCAAATCCCCACTAATCTTGGATAGCACACATGTGCCGATCTGCCTTACGGAGGTCACCCGGGAAAAGGCATGGACTACCTGCTGGGTGACTGGATGGGGGATTACCAGTTGAGTTCCTCTGGGCCAGCCAGGGTAGGATGGCACCTGCCTGGAATTTAGAATGGGATGCAAACTCTGGGTGTCTGCCAGGCCTCAGGGAATTGTTTCTGACACATTTGGGGACTTTGATTCTCACCATTCTCAGCCCACTGGAACCATCTTTCATAGAGCTTTCTGGGATCCCATTAAGTTGAGCACACACTCTGTGGCCCAGGAAGCCCACAGAGGGACTCAGGGGTAACCCAGGTGGAGGTCTTCCAAGCATGAGGGGATGACTTGGAGGAATTCTGAAGGGCAAATGGAAGGGCAAAGATAAAGAAATGGGAACCAACTGCTAGGAAGCCCATACTACTGTCAACCATGGCAGCTCAGTTCCAGCTGATGACGTCTTATCTGCTCTCTTGTACAAAGACCCCTGATCAAAATAGTTGATAATCACAGGTCAAGACAAGAGAAGGGGATAAGCAACTATAAACTTTACCTTTCAGAATTAACCTGCAGCCCACTCCCAGGCCACTTCCCCACAAGTGCCCAATAGTCCCTTTCATTTTTGTTCTTGGCCAGCCTATCCCAGCTGCCTCATTGAGCGCTGAGCTTGCTGGGGGTCACCCTGAGAATTTTTCACGATTTTCTGTAAAAGACTATCTTCTTAATTTAGAATTCTTCACTTTCCCAACCCACTGATCCTCTGTCTTGTTCCAAGAAGTGGTCTAGACAATGGAGATTCAGCCAGAGAGGAGGAAAAACCCCTGTCTTGGGGAGAGGACATTCCAGGGTTGGGTTCCAGGTGCAGAACAGATGCCTTGAGGGGCCTGAGGTGACTCACATCCTTTTATTTGGCTCCAGAACATATCTGCCATCATGGGTTCTCCAGATGGGCTTGAACAAAACACCTTTTGAGAATCCTACCTGGAACTTAGCACCTTTTGTGGGATGGCAAGATGGTGACCTCTGGCTGAAAATAAGCAGGGACCTGCACCTCCAGAGCTCTGGATTCTGGGAGTGCAGCTCCCTCCCCGTTCTCCTCAGTCCAAATTTCAGTGGTTCTCTGGGCCATAGTCAGTCCCGTGTCAGGAATGTAAGAAGACATCACATGGGTGTGTGTTTGACTTCAACCAAAAGGGACCACTTTGGGCTCAGGGACCTCTGTCCATCTGTGTCTCCTCAGATTTAAATGTTAATAAAACTTCAAAGCTGCAGAAAGTCGACCTTCACCTGATCAAATGGAAAAAGTGCTACAATATTTTTCCCATAGTCACCACGAACATGCTATGCGCTGGGAGTTCTGAAGGTGAAAAGGATGCCTGCCAGGTAATGGGTCCAGGCTTGGTAGGGAGAGGCTCCCCCTCCCTTCTCTGGAGAAGATGCCACCCTCTAGCTGCCTGATGCCAATGGGTGGCTGAAAACACCATAATCTTTTCATAGTGCTGGAGGCCAAAAGTCTAAGACCTCCAGAGATCCCTGCTCCTTCCCCAGCCCTCAGGGAGGAAGGATGCTTTCCTGCTCCTCTGCCTCCCTGCAGCGGCAACTGATAATCCTTGGTGTTCTGGGGTTGCAGACATCTCCCTCCAACCTCGGGCTAGCGTGCCTTTCTCCTAGTTTGGGTTCTGGTAAAAATGAGACTTTAAATCCAGCAAACCAGCCCAGCCAAGACGTGCCTGGTTCAATACCCACATGAGTCACAGAGCTGGCCTTGAGTAAACGCGTGCCCCACGTCAGGACCTGGACAGGGTGCTTCCTCCAATGCGCACAGCCTCCCTGCAGGACAGACCTGAGCCCGTGCTGAGGACAGTGTGCGCATCCCAGCTCAGCTCATCATTCCCACCACAGGTTAAGGCTTGGCTTCAGATGTGTAAGACCCCAGTGTGTGCTGTTCTGTGGGGCTTTCTTCATGTGGGGCCTCCTCTCCATAGATGAATTATCATTTCTCTCGGGGACCTGGCTAACAGCCTCAACTGCCTGGATGAGGGATATAGAGAAAGGATGAAATAAGGAACAGAGACAATTCAGTATTACATGAAGGGAGGCTGGGAGGTCAGTGCCTCAGGATGGACAGAGACAAAGTCCCTCGGAGCCAGCCGCCATGTACTGGGTGTGTACAGTGCTAGGCGGGGCTAGTGGAGGATTCAAGGTCAGTGGAAAACTCAGAGATGGATGACTCAGCAGGCAACCGGTAATCCTGGGATGGTTTAAAAAGGCAGAGATGATCTTATGCTTAGGAGGATCTTGCCCTGGAGTGTTTTATCTTCGTGGTTTTAGTTTACTCTTAATGGGGAGAGAAGATGGCCCATACTTAAAGAATTAATGGGAAATCTTGAAAAGGTGATACTGGTAATCCCAAGCCTTCATATATTCCTTAGGGAAGTATGCAAAATTAGCCATTGTGAATTTGTGGTTCCCAACAAATTTCATTTACAAGAAAGGTTATGTGGTTTTCCAGGGACTTCCAGACATTTGGCAAAGAATAGTTTGGTCCAAAGTGAGTGGATGGGGACAGTAATTTCTCTGTGATGACTGTCTGGCTTTTAAGAAAGTAAGTAAACCCATACCCCATCTTTTGAGTTTTCAATTTTTTGGCTTGTATTTGGATTTTTAGAAAATTACTGAGAGGTGTTTTTGTCCAACTTTTTGGATGTCATAAAACATTTTGAAAACAGAGCTTTGTAAGTTTTGTAACAGTATGTGAGCATGATCCTACTTCTGTAAGATGATAGCGGTATATGCACATTTGCATACAAGGATATAGAAGGTTACATCTGAAAATATTAAAAGAAGCCTCCTCTGCAGGGTAGAATTAAGAGCATTATTGATTTTAGTTATTTATTCAAACATGGTAAAGAAAGTTCAAGCTCTATAAATGGATGTATGATGAAGAGCAGATTTACCTCTTACATTTGTGACCCAAAGGTAAACCACAGTTACATGAGTGTATATTTTTGATAATGTTCTTTTGAGAAACAATCGTGTATATGTGTTTATTTATACATTATGAGTATTCTTCATTCTTTTTTCCATAGCTATATTTTCTAGTTTTTTTCTTAATGATGTTACTTTCCAAAATTAGTCTAAAAGATTTGGGGGTGTGAAAGCTACCACATTCAATTTTTATGTCAATTGTTTCTACAGTTAATTCTGCTTACTTGTGCTAATTCATGATGATTTAAATTTGCAAGTTGTTTAAAATTTAGTGCTTTGAACCACAATGTGACAGTCTGACATAATATTAGCCTTTTTGTGTTTGGTCTTTTATCAGCTTGTATGCCTAATATATCCAACCAATGAACTATTATGAGACATAATGGACATTCGTTTTTGTTTTTTAATTTTTGCTACTGTGAGTAATACATAAAGAGAAAAATGAGCTGGTAGAAAATGGATTTGAAGGGAAAAGGCACAGAGAAAACTTGAAAATTTCTGAAACACAGCAAAAGTCCTTAGAGGCAAAAGGGAGAAGAAAAGCATTTCTTGATACCTCATAACTAATACTACTGATGAGATGAGGAGGAGGAGGAGGAGGAAAAAGAAGAGGAGGAGGGGGATCACTGGAGATGGAGATTCATTTCTGACCGAATTGTCATGCATGGCATTACTTTTGGCCACATCATTTGCTAGCTTCCAATAGTCACAGAACAGAGTCACACAGTTGAAGGACCAAATCAAAGTCAAAATATCTGCCATCCAAAGACACCCTAAACTTTCTATCATGGGCTACAGGAGCAGTGTTACCATCCCTTCCATGACTAAACAACTTTTCTCTCATAGGGTGACAGTGGAGGACCTCTTGTTTGCCACAAAAAGAAGAAAAGAAGTACATGGTACCAACTGGGCATTGTCAGCTGGGGCATAGGCTGTGGCAGAAAGGAACATCCTGGGGTGTACACAAAGGTGTCAAATTATCTGCTATGGATCAACAGTGTGACAACAGAGGCAGGGAAGCCTTACAGACACGTGCCAGATTCTGGGCAACGATGGCTTCTCTCGCCTTGGACTATCTTGTTCCTATATTTTCTGATGCTTCTATTATTCTGGTGATTAAAAATAGCATTATCTCAAAACCCAAATGTCCTCAGTTTCTGAAAGAAGGGGAGAATGAATGTAAGTGATGAGGGCTTAGATGACACGAGGTGCCTGAGCTACTCTTACCCCTGGGGGACTGAGAGGAACCTGGGGTAACTGTGTAGCTCGCTGGGGCCTGGCAAGCAGGTCAGCTGTCCTCAGGGGTCACTGTGGACCATCTCCTTTTTCTCGGGGAGGAGTGGTCAGGAACTCTGCAGCAGAAAGCCAATTGTGTCCTGTGACAAACAGGCACCCTTCCATAGCAGCCTTCAGAATCCAGAGGGCAGACAACTCACCAAGTAAGAAAGGCTGCTCACTCTCTCCCTTCATTTTTAGCTTTGTCCTGAGACCTACCACCAACTTTGTTTCTGGAAGGTTCCCTAGAGCTTCTTTACATGCCTTTTATATCAGGGTTCAACAGAGGAACAGATTTAATATATGAATATTTATATTTATATTTAGGATTCACTAGTTGGCCTTCTAATGGCTGTCAGCAGAATCAAGGCTGGGAGAGTGCAAAATGGCGGTCTGCTGCCAGGAGCCAGGAGGATCTGGTCAAGGTTGGAGGCCAGGAACTCACTGCAGAAGCCAGTGTGAGTCTTTGTGAGTCTGGGCTGGGAAGCCAAAGGAAGGGTCCTAAGGGTCTGCATCTGAAGTCCTTGCTGGGAACCTGAAGGACCTGGAGACAAAGATCCAAAGGTGACAGGGAAGACTGGAGAACCTCCTTCTTTCCCTTTTTTTTCCCCTCCAGGCTGCAAACCTATTGGTTGGTGCCACCCGCATCTGGGGTGGGTCTTTTCTCTTCAGTTTGCAACCTACATATCAATCATTGAGACACACATGGAGGTTTACTAACTTGCTAGGTGGTGCTTACTGAAATCAAGCTGACATTCCAATTAAAGATTATACCCTTGCTTCTGGAACTACTAGTCTTCAAGTGCTTTACCTATTTTATTTTCCAGGAGATTCAGTTTCAACATTTGGATCTTTTATCCATTTTGATATTAACTTAGTACATGATGAGATATATGAGTCTAGACTCAATCTTCTTCATGTGGATAGCCAATTTTCCCAGCATCATTTATTAAAGAGTCCATAGTTACTTCAGTGTATATTTTTCACCCTTTTGTCAAAGATCAAACAGCTGTTCTGTGTCTGGGGGGGTTTCTGCTGCTGCTTTTCTGTTCCATTGATCCATATGCTTGTTTTTGTGCCAGTACCATGCTGTTTTAGTTACTGTAGCTTTTTAGTATAACTTCAAGGAATTGTGATTCTACCTGCTTTGTGTTTGTTACCTAGAATTGCTTTTGCTATTCTGTGTCTCTTCTTGTTCCATATGAATTTTAGGATTGTCTTCTCTAGATCTACGAGAAATGTCATTGATTGTGATTGCATGAAATCTGTGTATTGGTTTTGACTTTTTGTATTTTATACGATCTGACTTTATCAGTTGTTGCTGGCAAGTGCTCTGACTGCCTATAAACTTTTCCATCTTGCCCTGAAGAGGAAGTTTACATATTGAATTATTTTATTCTGTAGTTTATAAAATAGTTGATTTATGAAAATTGTTTTTATTCCATTATATATTTGAAAGTTTGTAATTGCTTTTTCCTCTTTTTCTCACTGCTTCAGGTGATTATTCCCAGGCAGGATACATCACCTGCCTACTACACCTTCCCCATTTTACCTCAGCCCCTCTCTGCCTGCACTCTGTGCACCTGTCTCGCTTTGGTCTTTATTTTCACATATAAACCACACATTTTCATTTTGCCTTTTCTCATCTTAACTCCATCAATTCTGTGTGTATTCTTAATTTTTAGAACTCTACCAACTTCCTTTAGTTTCTATTTATATATTTAGCAACTTTTCATCATTTCTTTGAGTAAAGAATATAAAACAGTTAAAATGTTTTACTTTGGGGTATACATCCAACAAAATTTTTGTTTTATTTATTCATATATATATATATATATATATATACACTTTTTACTTACATATTTATATCTCTATACAGAAATAAATTGTTGTATCCATGTTTTTGTTTTTATTTCTGAATTCAGGTTAGTTTTGAACTAGTTAAAAGTAACCTGAACAGCCTTTAATTCAAAATTACAAGTGATGGAATATATAGTTTTTTTACTTTTTTTTTTTTTTTGAGAAATATTGGGTAGCAGTTTTTAGAGAGGAAAATTAGAATCCAGAGTTGCTACATGTACTACTTAAAATACCAAGTTTCTATCTAAAAACATATGCAAAGAAATAAGAAAGTAGCCAACACTCATGAGAAAAATCACTTAATCTATTAATGATTTCTTTGTAGTCTCAGATGTTGGATATAGCACATAAAAACTTACAGTATATTCAAAGACCTCAACAAACTGTGGCAAAGGAAGTAAAAAAATGTAGGACAAAAATGAACTAACAATAGTTTCCCAATAAGGAGAAAGACACTCTAAAAATTTCAACTTCAAATTTTGTACTTAGAATAAGTGACAACTAAAATAGAAATTCAGTAGAGAGGTTTAAAAGCAAATTATAAAAAGCACAAGAAGTAATTGATATGCTTTAAGATAGAATAATAGAAAGTATCCCATCTCAAAAAGAGAGAAAATACTTTTGAGTAAAATTAGTAACTCAGAGACCTATGAAAACAAGCCAACATATTCTAATGGGAATCTCAGATATGGTGAAAAAGAAAAGAACAGAAAATTATGTGAGTAAACAATAGTTTCACAGTTTCTAATTCTGAAAGCAAAAAAAAAAAATCCCTTTTCCAACTATGCAAATAGTTCCAGCAAGCTCCCTGCAGGATAGATATAAAGATACACCAAAGTCCATTAGTGTTAATTTATTGAAAATCAGACAGAAAATATTGAAAGCAACAAGCAAAAAATGATTCTTTTTTAGGGAACCATGAATGTACTTAAAACAATGAAAAGTGGGCAGTGGTTAGACATACTCAAAAGTGCTGAAAGAAAAAAAACTGTCAGCTAGAAATTCTATACCCAGCTGAACTGTCCTTTAAAGATGAGGTAATTCTGACTTCTGGCCCAGGGCAAGATGAAACAGGGGTACCTACCTCTCCTCACTTAAGGTAAGTATAGTTCAAAACTGTGAATATCATAATGAAAAAAAATGTAAACAGGTTTTCAAAGGTGAAGAAAAGGCAGATCATGTAGGGCCCCAAGAACCTGAGAAATGATGAACTGGTGAGACCCGTGAGTCATCTTTTTGATTTGTATATCCAGAACTGAATGCTAGAGAATCAGCAACCTGGGAACACTGAGAAGCCCCAAGAAAAGTCTGCTCTTTATAGCCAAACTTCAAGAAAGAGAGCAGTCTGACAAAACAGAAAAGTATTGACAATAACCACCTTCCTCAAGCTAAAGAGCACAACACACACACAAATCCACACACACTCTTACTCCACCTCCATTCTCATCAGCAAAAGCGAAACAGAGCTTGGACTTCCACTTACCCATTTGATAAAGTGGTGTCACAAGAGACCTAGGGAGGCTCAGGACATTAACCTCTACTCAGGCACAGTGTGTCCTCCACATACCAGTGTCAGCGGAGCATGAGGAACGGAATGGGAGGGGCTTCTCCCTCCCAGCCATGCAAAACGCAAAACCAAGCATGTAAGCCCTTAATTCACACTATACACAAAAACCAACTCAGATGAATTATAGACCTAAATGTGAATGCTAAACCTACAGAACTTCTAGAACAAACATAGGGAAAAAAAACTTCATGATCTTGGACTAAGTAAAAAGTTCTTAGGTAAAATGGCAATAGTACTGTTTTTAAAAGAAGAAAATTGATAATTGGATTTCATCAATATTAAAAAACTTGCTTAAACTTCATCAAGAAAATAAAAATCAAGGCACAGACAGATAAAATCACATACCTGAGAAAGGACCAGCATTTGGAATGTGCAAATAACTCTTCAACTCAATAATAATTGGAAAGCAAACAATCCTATTGAAAGAAAAGCTCACAAAATATTTAAACACTTTACTAGAAGACAATGAATGGCTGTAAGCATATGAGACTCTGTTCTGCATCATTAGTGTTAAATAAAGTTGCAGGAGACTGGAACCAAGTAATCAAGTTGTTATCAATTCAGTTGTCTCTATACTTTGTTATTGGTTGGAGTTCTCAGAACCTGTTCTGGTTCAGGATCTACATAATTTGACAATAATTTTTTTTTTTTTTTGCTTTTTGTCTAAAGGAATTTCTCTTTTAACATTAGTTATTAGGGAAATGCAATTTAAACCATAAAGAGATATCACTACATACCTATCAAGAGGGTTTAATCAAAGACAGACAGTAACAAGCATTGGCAAGGATACGGAGAAATGAGAACTTCTCTGAGGAATGTTGCTGGTAGGAACACAAAATGAGGTAGCTAATTCATGTAAACAATTGGGCAGTTTTTGCAAAGGTTAACCAAAAGTTTGTTGTACAACCCAATAATCCTACTCTTAGGAATCTATCCAAGATAAATAAAAACTTATGTCTACACAGAGACACAGGTGTATAGATTCCTAACACCCTCATTTGTTATAGCTCTAAACTGGAAACAATCCAAATTCTCAAATGGTAAATGGATAGCTAGCTTGTGGCATATCCACACAATGGAATGCTATTAGTAATATGATGGAATGTACTTGTGGTGCGTTCTGTAGCACAGATGAATATCAAAATTATTAGACCAAGTGAAAGAAGCCAGATACGGAAGATCACCTGTTATGTAAGTCAAACTGTGAGAACAATTCAGAAAGGATAAATGAGCACAGACAGAAGCAGATCAGGGCTGGGCTGAGAACAGTAATAACTGCCAAGCAGCAAGAAGAAACTTTCTGGGAAGCTGGAGATGCTGCTCAAGGGAACTGCAGGGTTGGCTTGATGGCAGCACAACCATAAACTTAATAAAGATCGCCGAGGTGTACATTTAACCAAGAGTGGGTCTGCAATATGTACATTGACCTTAATAAATTAAAAAGTTAAAATTCTCACCAAGAACAGTTTGAACACTGTTATACACATTTAATCACTAACTTTTGTTGGAAATTACATTAGATTCATGCTGTCCCTGGAAGGCATATGTTTATTCAAGCTCAGATTGGGCAACTTAGTGACTTATCAAGACTCTGTCTTAAAATAAAATAAAAAAATTTTTGAGAAGGGCTGTAGTTATAGTTCAAGGCAAAGACCTTTGATTCAGTCCCCATGACTCAGAAAGAATTGTGCTGTCCTCAAAGTTTGAGAGTGATGATTGATATCCTCAGGGGTTTTGCTGGAAAGCCAAATATTTGGGAGTTTTAAACAGCAAGTGAGTTGGTGGATCCAACACCATCATGAGACAAAAGGCATCACAGGACCTCCTCAAACTGCAGAATCTCCCCCCAGGGGTTCCGGGCCTCTCCAGCACTTGATCATCGATGAGCAAAGAATTCTCCCAAATGACCACGGAGCCACCACAAGTGATGTGGTCCATGCATGTGGCAAGACCCAGGACACCTCGTGTTCTTCCTCGAATCCAGTTGGCTGGCCCCCCTCCTCTGCCAGAAGGTTGTGCTCCCTGAAGATTCTCTCCCCCTGGCTGCTGACTGCTAGTGACACTTTCAGAAATGTGAACGAAGAAGAGCAGCTGAGTGTGGGGTGAGAGAAGCCATTTAAATAGGACAGCTGGTTATTTTTTTCTCTTTTGATCATGATAGATCTTATATGAAGCAAATGATTTTATAAATAAAAATGCTTTGACTCTTTTACTTTTTAAAAGATTTAATTGATTGTCTATTAATCTTTTTCTATTTTTCTTATACATACTTGCTCTTATTTCTTCACTTTTTTTTTGGTACCAGGATTCAAACTCAGGATCTTGTACTTGCCAGGCAGGTACTTGAGCTACTGAGTTATATTCCTGGCTTTTTCTTCATTTTTTGAGATAAAAACCTATTCAAATATGTGCACTTCCATCCTACTAGTTTTGATATGTTAATAGTTTTTTTTTCAGTTTAGAAATTAAACAACACAGTTCTATGTATACTTCAAAGATGAGACAAAAATAAAAGCTAGGGAGTACATTGACAGTAAAGATATTATTCTAGTTACCATTTTTCTACCTTAATTACATTATTGTCAGATAACATACCAGGAATGCTAATTGTTTGATATTTCCATAATGACCCAGTATGTGATCAGGTTTGATAAGTTTTTCATATCTTTAGTGAGTATGATTGTATGTTAACACTTTTTTTGTTTTTCAGATTTTCTACATGTTTCTTGAGCTTTTAAATCTTATTCTTCCTCAGCTAGTGATAGAGGTATATTATTTCCTCTCACTATGTAGAATTGTTTACATTTTGGCTCTTAAGATTTTTGTTTCACATATTTGGAAGCTATGTTATTTAGGGCATACAGATTTAGTTGTATAATATCTTCTCATCATATAGTCTCTTTACTATCATCATGAAATTAACCTCTTGACTTAAAGGATTCTTTGTCAGAAGAATAAACAACATCACCAATCAGAGTTCATGTGATATACATATATTTCAATCCTTTACTTCACGTGGTCCTGTATAGTCATGCACAGCCACACACTGCATGACAGCATCTCAGTCAGTGATGGATTTCATACAATAGTGGTCCCATAAGATCAGAAAAGAGCTGAAAAATTCCTATTGCCTACTGACATCACAGCATCATCTTGCAAAGTATTACAAAGTACTTGATGGTGTCGGTGTAAACAAACCTAGCGCACTGTCAACTGTATGAAGGTATAGAGCAATATAGTTATCTACAGTCTATAGTACTTAATCATGACAATAATGATGATACACTGGTTCATGAACCGACTGTACTGTATATTTTATTTTTATATTAAAATGTATTCCTTTTACTTTCAGGAAGAGCTGGCTGTGAGACAGTGTGCAGTTCTGTTATACCGGCAGCAGCCTCATGCAGCTCATGTTCGCTGGCAGCATTTTTGATTGCATCAATCTCTTCTGCTTGATTTCATTTTTATTTTGTTCAACATAGCCTAAAGAGCAACAATATAAATATAAACATAAACATAAACATATGACCTGGATATGTAGTAAACTACATCAGCTAGTTTCATGGAAGTATAGCTTGTGATATTTTCTATGAAACCAGTGCATTTCTCAGAACAGATTTATCTCCATTATTAAGCGATGCATACATGTGGTTTAATTCTGATGCATGAGAAAGATAAATTTGGGTTTCTGCAACTCCTGTACTAATTACATCAGTGATTATGGATATACTGTAGTTTTTGTATTGCAATGTATTTATTTATTTTTTGCAATGCTGGGGATCAAATTCAGGGCCTTACACATATATGCTAGGTAAGTGCTTCACCACTAAGCTACACCACTAAGCTACAAACCCCAGCCTCAAGGACTGATTTTCTATTTCACTCATGTATGTCTTGTTTTTTTCTTTTTGCTTTTTCTTGAGCAAATAATTTTTTGACATCAGTATTTGTATATTATTTTTCAAGTCTCCTCTATATAAATAATTTTAAAGTATTTTCAAGATAATAACTTACATATGTAGGACTGTACTTTCACTGTGTTTACTTTTACACATTTGACAACAACCATGAATGCTGAATGCTTTCCCACATTGCATACATACGCTTCGGTCACAATATGACATCACTCAGGTTAGCGTCTCTGTCAGCTGAATTTTTACCCAATATTTCTTACATGCAGTTACTCCTCAGTGTGAAGAGAATTTTATGTTTGCAGAATGAAAACATTGCATCAAATCTTTTCCACACTGTCTACTTACATAGGATTTCTCCCTTGTGGGCATAACTCTTCTATTGGATGACATTTTCCTGCACTGCCATCCACCATTGTTCAAATGCATAGAATTACTACATAGTGTGTTTTTTCATGTAGTGACAGTCTCTCTGGTGGTGGAAAGTTTTTTGTACTTTCCTTATATTCATAGGGTTTCTTCCTGGTGTGGGATCTTTTGTTTATGAAGTGAGAATTTACCAACAAGTGCAGGTTCTCATTTCTCTCACAGAGAGTGGTTTTCTGCAGAGTAAATTGTTTTATAAACACAAAAGCTACTACTATAGATGAAAGACATCTCAAATTGCTCAAATATATATGGTTTATTTTCAATACTTCTGCATACTGCATGCTTTGCCACATTGTTTCCATCTATAGTGGCTCTAAGCAGAGTGAGTTCTTTCATGCCTTTAATGGAGACTGCCTGCTGAATGCTTTCCCACATTACTAATCTACATAGGGTTTCTCCCCAGTGTGGGTTCCTTGATGTTCATGAAGGTTACTACATTTACTAAAAGATTTCCCACACTGTTCACATGCAAAGGGTTTCTCCCCAGTGTGAATTCTAACATGTTTTTTATAACCTGTCTCTCTATTGAATGTTTTCCCACATTTCTTGCACACATAGTTTTTCTCCACAGTGTGAGTTTCTTCATGTCTTTCACAGGTATTGTGATCACTGAATGCTTTCCCACATTGCTGACATACATAGGGTTTCTCCCCAGTGTGAATTCTTTCATGTCCATGAAGGTGATGACTTTGCCTGAAAGACTTTCCACATTGTTTGCATACATAGGCCTTCTCCCCAGTGTGAATCCTTTTATGATTTTGACAACTAATGCTGGTACTGAATGCTTTCCCCCAATGTTTACATACATATAGTTGTTTTCTAGTGTGAAATATTTTATATTCTTTAAAGGAATTACTAAGAGATAATGTTTTTACACATTTCTCAGTTACATGGTGTTTCTCTCCAGCATATTTTCTATCATAATTTTCAATATGATATGAAGAAATAGAACTACTCTCATAGTGTTCATGCACATATGAGCTCCCCAAACTGTGGTTTCTCTCATGGATTTGAGCACTGTTATGTGTTGTGTAGGCTTTCATACTTTTTTGACCTGGAAAGGTTTTCTGCATGTGGTGAGTTTGTTCACTAAGGTCAGAGTTGTCCTCCCCACATCACCCATATTGACAGAGTTTTTCTCCAGCCTTACACACTTCATCCTTCTGACAGGACTGGAAATCACTGCAGCTCTCTACATCTTCATTACATTTATATTGTTGCTCATCAATTCTCAAATAATTGTGTTCACCATATCTATAGCATTAATATTCATATATGTCTCCCACATCACACCCCTATAGTGCTTCTTTGGTAATGGAGTCAGCAAACTCCACTCTGCCGTGCTGAAGTTCACAGCTACATCCTCACAGGTCACTGTCTCCATCAAGTTACCACTGCGTGGCCTGAGGGTGTCCGAGGATCCTTTGCAGCCTGCAGTAAGAAGTCACAGAAACTAGAGGTGTGGTCAGCTCCAGGCTCTCAGCACTGAACTCACCAATTTTTTTTTTTTTTTTATATTGGGGATCAAACTCACAACCTTGCACTTTCTAGGCAGGCACTTGTACCACTGAGCTAAACCCCCAGCCCAAGAGCAAAATAATTTTTATTAACTCATATTTCACATCTATTATTTATACCATATTTTATTATTTTTAGTGTCCTATGTCAGTGACTTCTTTCAGTCTAATAAAAGTATACTTTACCATGCCCTGGACACTGGCAGAAGTTTAGAATCTTTTAATTCTATCTACCACCCCCACATATATGCTATTATTGTTGGTATGCATTTTAGTTCTATATATGTTTTAAATGTTTCAAGACATTATAGGTATTGATTTGCACACTAAATATTTACTTCAATTTACCCTCACACTTACCTATTTTTTGTTCCATTCTGTGGTTTATAATTCCATCCGTGATCATTTTGCTCCTGCCAGAACTCTGCTTCATTATTCTTTTAATGTAGGCCTGCTGGCAACAAATAACCTCGGCTTTCATTTACTTCAAACCATTTTTTATTCCAGCATTGTTTCTGAAGGATTTTTTCCTGAGCTACACTTCTAGATTGTGCCTTATTTTCTCCAATCACCTCAAAGGTGTCATTGCATTATCTTCTAGCACTCATCATTTCTGTAAGGAAGTTGGCTGTCGTTTTTACTGCTATTCCCTCTAAGGTAATGTGTCTTTTTTTTCCTCCTGGCTGCTTTTAAGACTTCTTCTGTCTTAGGTTTTCTGCAGTTTTACTATGATGTGCTTAGTTATGGTTTGCTTTGTGTCCATCTTGCTTGAGGCTCTTTGAGCTTCTGGAATATTGGAATCCTTCTTCATAAGTTTTAAAAAATGTTCATTCAATATTTTTTAAATGTGGACTTTTATCTCCTTCTCTTCCTGAAGCTATAAGTATATATGTGTTAGGCTTCTTGAATGTGTCTTATGTATCTCTTGTGCTGCACACATTTGCTTTTAGTCTGTCTTGGAAGTTGGCCTGTCTTCCAGCAATACATTCTGAGGTTCTATTTTATCTAATCAGTTTGGAGGCCACTCATTTGGTTGATTCCAGACATTGTGTTTTTCAAGTTCTATAAAATCCATGAAGCTTTATAATTTGTAATTCTTTTTTGAAGTTTTGCATCTTCCCATTCATCTATTTACTTTGCCCTCATTTTATGTAATATAAGTCGTGGTTACTCCAAATCCCCATGTGTTTCCCTCCATGTCTGAACCCTAGATGACACTGCCTCTGTTCCTGACAAAATTCAGTTCTACCTTGAAATTACTTTAGTGTCACTAGGTTTCTTTTGGTTAGTGTTTACTATCTGTTGTAGTCAGGGGTTGTGCAGAGAACAATTAGAATCAGGTCATGGAGTTTATAATATTATTTTTATGATGGTCACCCAGAGTTAACACAAGAAAATGCAGGAAATCTATCCATATCACTAAAGACATAGAATATTTAGCCAAAGGCCTGGATCCCACAACAATGTCCCACGTGAGTCCAGATGAAGAGCCAGAGCTCACGACAATGCCTCCCACGAGTCCAACTGGAGGTCTAGAGCCCACAAGAAGGACTCACACCAGTCTCTTCTATGGATCTGTGTTGGGAAGGCCCAAAGGTCAGCAGTGGAAGCCAGAAAGTCTCTGCCAGCGGGGTGAAGGAGCTGTGCTGGTAGGTAGGTTGAGGGTTCTATGCTGGAGCTGAGAAGTCACATTCACAACAAAGACCAGGACTGTCCTGGAAAGCACCACAGCCATCCTCAGTGACACGGAGGCCCCGAGCTCCTCCGACCATAAGCATAGTCAAGTACATGCCAGGAAGCCAGAACGATGAGTTCATCCTGGAGACTAAGGAACACACGTCTTCCCCTCCAGAGCCAGGAAGCAATGCTAAATCGTGAGTTTCTCCAGGAGAACCAACGGCTCAAACAGCAACATGTAGGAGAACCCACAAGGCCTCAACGCACAGCTTCTCCTTCTCCACGTCTCTATTTATGCTGGCAACTTTCCTCAGGTGGGACATCTACACTCAGCACCATGCTGATGTAATCCACCTGGCATTAAGTTGAGCACCAGTTTTTAATCCGTAACACTAAAATGTATTTTCCGTTATTTCACTTTAACCCTTCTGCGGTCTTATTTTTAAAATACATTAGATATAGTTGGCTTTCTTTGCAGATCCATCCATGCTAATGTCCAGATTGTGGAGTGGTATTGCTGCTTCTTAATAAGGTTAGTAATTTTAATCTCAATTAAATTTAATGGAGTATTCAGCATTGCATATTTGTGAAGAGAAAAATAGAGGTTCTATATCCTATAGTCTTGGAGGATTCCTTTTAGGCAGATAAATTAAATCACCTCACTACAATTAGAGATTTAGCTGAGTTACGGCTGTGTTTTCAGTCTCTCTTTTTGACCTTTACTTCTGGGCATAGCTCTTGCCAGCTCCTGATTGGAAGCCTGGCAGGTCTCAGATATACTTGTATGTCTGCAGGAGATCAGGGATCCTGCCATGCAGGCAGCCTCTGCCTGGCATCTCTCTGGAGGATGTGAGGAGACTGGTGATCTTGAGGTGGGTTCTGTCCATGGGTGGATCTTCAAATGGCCATTAGAGGCTGCCAGGCACTGTCCTCTGACTGTAGAAGTTATGTCTCTGTAGCTTTCTAAATGACCATGCAGCTTGACACTGCACATGGAGCCTCTCAAAACTTCTGGTTTCCCCGTCACACCCACACCATCACGAAATGCTTTTCTGGTGCCTCTCTTTCCTGAGCCACGCCAGATTTTCAGCCTGTAGCCAGAGTTGGTAAATGTCTCCCAGCGGAGAGGAGAGATGAAAACTGGTGGGCAATGTCCTTGAGCGTCAGTTCATCAAGTCCCTGTTGTTCCCTAGCTCCCCTGCACTGTGACTCTAAGGCATTGGTTTAGTCTTCAGCTGACACAGGGGTAACATTGCTCTACCAAAACTTGTAACTGCCTACATGTAGTGTCAGTCAAGAGATTATTTTTTAAACTCCAACTGGAAAAAAATCTTCTGGTCTCAAGTGCATAGTACCCACCTGGACTTTTGCTTCAATACTCCCAATGGTTGTATTCTGTGTAATATAACATTCTCCCTCTGGAACATGTCATAGCATGCCTAAGGCATCCTCATGGAGGACAACATGAAGAAAAGAGAAGCTTGGACCTAGATTCTTCACAGAGGACACTGAGGAAGGAGACAGACTCTAGGTAGCAATGAAGCAGCAAAAGGTGGGCTCCCATCGACACTGGAGTGGAATTATCAGAAGGCAGTCTGACCCCAGGCTGTTCCTACCCTGTTAGCCCAGAAAGTTCACTAATTTCTCTTGATCACTTCTCCTTGCAATGTGAAATAAGCCTTGTTTGACCCCCCAAGCCCTCCTCACCAGTGCAGCAGTGCTACCACATTTGGATACTGGGAACCATGACCTGGATCTTGTTCTAGGAGAAAGTGTGGCTTTCTGGATGCTCTGACAAGTAGACGATTGTCCTCAGGGATTATTTCATCAGTGCTATAGCAGAATGAGAAGACTCATGAAAAGAGCTGAGGACAGACCAGGGCTTACCTTCCTGCCTCCTTCCAGCTCTGAGGGCTGGGAAGCTGCAGGTTGTGAGTCCTGGAACTGGGACAAGAAACCCCCAGCCATATGCCTCTGGGGATAGAGACAAGCCCAAGATGCCATGGAAGGCGAGCTGCGGAACTGGAGAGGAGTGAGGACATAGAGCAGCGTAGCTGGAGGGGCTGTGGCAGCTCACCCACTCTCCCTGACCTAGTTTAAGACAGTCACTGTGGTGGAATCTGCTGCAGAGAGAGGAACACAACACATAAACACAAACTGGAGGAGGAGAGCAGAGCTATTTGGGTCAGGATTCAGATAAAGAAATAGAAAACTCTCCCAATGGGTTTTAGCCCATTTCTTTTTCCAGTTTTGTATTTGAGACACGTCCTAATTCCTTCTTGTTATAAGCCAGCTAGGGTGATGGAGCGCACAATGACAAAGACTCAACTAGAGTTTCATTAATTCCATGGGGACAGAAGGCTAAGGGCAGGGTCTGGACTTGTGCCTTCAAACAGGAACTGATGCGCAATGCACTGATTCTGCCTGGAGAGGAGGTTTAGGGCCTTTTAAAGCTGTCCAGGACCTCAAACTTATTCCCAGAAGTCATTTATTTGTTTATTTGAGACTTCTCAGAGAAACCCAAACCTCCGTTTACTTTCTGAGCTGGGATAAAGGAGACAGATGGTGCTGGAACCAGGTGACAAGGGCAAGTGTTCTGGTCAAAGCCCAAACAGGTCTAATCAAATCAGCCAGTTCCCTAAATAAGGAAACAAGTGAGATTGCAGAGCAGGCCAAATAATTCTTGTGAAAATTGCCCTGTAAATTAGCAATTTTGAGGGCTAAACATATGCAGCACACCGCACTACGGACTTCATGTGTGGTGTCACTCACACTGAATGGGGGAAGTACTGGCATGATTTTCACGCTCATTTTGTAACATGTGACAGACCCTGGTCTTCACACCAACACCATCTGGCCCTCCCCACCTCTCCCAGGAACACAGTGGCTGAAGTCTTGGAGATTTTATTTCCCAGACCGTGTGAGTGGTGGTGAGTCCCTGTCTTTGGTCTCCTTCTCTGTAGTGTCTCTGTTTCCTCAGCACCCTGCTCTTTTCCAGTGGGAAACTTAGACAAGGTGACTCCAAGGTTGTGCCCAGTCCCTCACTCTGGATGACAGAGCTTGGGGCCAGGAGAGTGTGCCCTAGGTGTGCTGACCTTCCAGACTGCTCCACCCACCTCTCAGAGGCCTCTCTGGCCACCTTTCTCCTTCAGACCACCCTGTTCCTCTTCTTTCTCTTGCCAGTTTCTTTATTGTGGGCCAAGCTGGAGGCTCAGGCTCCCATGCAGGAGTGCTCCAAGTACCACACACTGTTTGAGTTACCACCTGTGCAGTGAGACACCCAGCAGGCCTTCACTGAGATGCTCTACCTAGCCACATGCAAGTCCATATTGCAATCCATGGACCGCTCATCCACCCATCCACTCAGTTCACAGCTGCACTGCTGTAAAGACGCACGCATTAGCATATTGCCCCTTTCCCCTATCAGCTAAAAAAGGAATTAAAACATTTTTGTGAGTCCCCTGAAAGTCTTGTCTCCACTGCGTCTCTGCTAGCCAATGCCGAAGGAAGACTGGTCTGAGGCACTGTTCCAACAGCCTCAGAGGGAGCATGACTCAGCTCTCCCAGGGATAGGAACAGTTTCTGTTTCTGTCGATAACAGTGGAGATCTTAATTCACAGGGCATGGTGTGGAGTGCTGAGGTGGGTATTAGCCCCACCCCAGGAAGCTCAAAAGCGATACCTGAAAGGGTCAAATGGCTTCTAAGGAAATTTTGTGTCTGAAACACCAAATACTTACAGGAGTACAAAACTCTCCTGGATCTCAAAAAGTAAAATTCTCAATGTTTCACAAGTCCAGTCAAAAGTTACCAGGCATGCAAAGAAGAGATAAAATAAGACTTTTAATGAAAACAATCAGTTAATCAAAGAGACCCAGAAATGACACTAACGATTGTTAGCAGACAAGGACACTGAAACAGTTGCTATAAGTTACTAATGTATTCAAAAGGCTGCAGGAAAGACAGAACATGTTAGCAGAGACATCAAAGATGCATCAAAGCCTCTAACTGAACATCGAGAAATGAAAAAAGTATCAAGAGATGGAAATCCCAGGGTCAAAGATAAAAAAAGAACAATGATATTAGTGGTAGTGAAGCATTGCAAAAGAAAAGATTGTCAAACCTGACAACATAGAAATGGAATAGTTGACACCATACAAAATGAAGCTGATGATTTAAAAAAGGCTGAACGATAATTAGAGTAGCAATGGGACATTTCATTGAGATCTCCAAAGAAGGTGAAAGGACTTTTTAAAAAATGGTGAGTTAATGACAGAAAGCTGCTAAACTTGATAAAAATTATAAACACACAAACTGAAGAAGCTCAGTAAAATCCAAGCACAAAAATGGTGAAGAACAAGTCATCGAGACACATCACAAGCGCACTGACTTCTGAAGACTGCTGTAACCCTCTACCCTAGACTGGGTGCTTATAGCAACAGAAAGCTGCCTTCCATAGTTCCGAAGGCCAAAGGCCTGAGATCAGGATGTCACCAGGGCCACATGCTCTCTCAGGACTCTGGTGGAAGGTCCTTCCTCCATTTTCATCCATTCAGTGTTTGCCACAATCCTTCATATTCTTTGACTCTGATTTACACCTCCATCTGCACATGGCATTCTCTCTATGTATCTGTTTTCACATGGGATTCTACTCTAGGTGTATATGTGCTGTGTGTGTACACGTGTGTATCTGTGTGTCTGTGTGTACACAAACTTCATTTATAAGATCACTAGTCATCAGATTAGGACCCAGTCTAATCCAGTACAACCTCATTTTTAATGTGAAAACATCAGCAAAGATCTGATTTCCAAATAAGGCCACAGATACCAGAGGAAAAGACTTAGATGTATTATTCTGTGGTAACACAATTTTACCCAGTTTAATCAAGTTGCTTAAAACCAGTGATTAAAAGAAACCATAAAAGCAGTCAGATGATTAAAAATATATGCATCATTTACAGAGGAACAAAGATAAGTATCACAGCATATTGTTCATCAGAAACTAAGAAAACCAAAGCAACAACAGCTAAAAGGATAATAGAACATTTCTAAATTATTGAAAGAAAAAAATCAACAACCTAAAATTTTGTATCCAGCAAATTCTGTTTGGTGTACATATGGGGAAAAGATTTTCTTGGGTATACAAAAACAAAACACACCCATTACCAGCAAAACTCCACTAATGGAAAGGTTAAATCTTTGAAACAGAAGGAATAGGATACTAATGGAAATATGAACCAAAGATAATGGATACTAGAAATGTTAAACATGAGGATAAATAAAAAGTAATTTTTCCTGTTATTCAAATAGACATATAAAATAATTGACTACTTAAAGCAAAAATAAAACTATGTTACAGAGTTTATAACAAGTATAGAGTAAACTGTATGATAACAATAACATAACAACCAGGAGGAGAGGGATAGAAATACACTATTTTAATCTGCTTACTATATACTGTGAGGCAGTATTAACTGAAATAGATAATAATAAGTTAAAAATCTTTACTATAAGCCTCAAAGAAACCACTAAAATAATACAACCAGGAACTATGGCTAAGAAGCCAATGAAGGAAATTGACTAGAGTCATTCAAAAATTCATAATCCTAAAAGAAGGGAGAAAAACATTAGAGGGCAAAAAGAGGATAAGTAAGGGGTGTTAGTTTTCCACAGCTATGAGAAAATAACCAATATTGACAACATAAAAGAGGAGAGTTTCATTTGGCTCATGGTTTGAGAGGTTTCAGTCCATGGTCAGCTGGCTCCATTGCTTTCAGGGTTGTGGTGAGGAGCTGTTTTGTGGCCTTTGCCACTAGCTCTGCTCAGATCATGGCTATTGCTCTAAGCCATTGTCCCCAATGCCTCGTGATGCCACATGTACCAGCTTTTCCTTGGGAGAGTGCCCTTTTCTCACAACCAACCTCAGTAGTCACTTTCCAGATTCTTCGCTCTGCCTCTGCCCGGATCTCTGGGTGTGGGAGGCCTTGGCACTGGATGCACAGGACTCCTCCTCCAGCCTCCATTCCTTCCCTAAGTGATCTCAGTTGGGTCCATGGCCTCAGATGTCATCTTGATGCTGGCTGTTTTTCAGTTTTTCATTCGCAGATTACTTCCAAGCTCCAGACTCATACAACAAGCTTCCTTTTACATGTCTCTGTTAGGATGCCTTGCAAGGATTCAACCTGGGTGTGAGCAAACTGAGTGATTCCTTCACTTATCCCCACTCAGAACTGCTCCCTCCCACCATCCATGCCATTGCTCAGGCTAAAGAAGTGTAGAAGCTCTCTAATGCCTGTCCATTCAATAAAATATGTCCTGTCCTTCGAAGAAGGTTCTCCCTGCTTGGCTCCACCCACCTGGCAGAGTCCTCTGTCCAGGACCCTCCTCCTACACCTTGCTGAACCCCCACTGACTTTCTGCTTTCCAGTTCCTCCCTGACCTGGACCCCCTTATACTTCTGGACCTTCTATTTACAAAGATTTCCTTCAAGCAGCCCAAGCGTGCCAAGATGGTATTAATAGCTGTTGGTACATCTGCTCCCAGGCGTCTGCTCCTGACATGCTGCCACCTGCAGGTCACTGCAAGCTTAGGTCCTTCTGTTCCCAGCCACTGCCTGGGAGGGCAGGAACCTGCCTTGACCCACAAGCTGTGAATACAGTTCCACAGCCCCCAGATCTGGCTCCTGACCTTGCCGCCCATCTTCATAACACCCATTGGAACCTGAAATCAGCTGCCTCTTCATTTGTTTTCATGTTTATGGTGCATGGTTTCAAGCTCCTGTCCTGAGTAGAATTTTCAGCAGGGCAGGGAAGGTGTCCCCTCTCTCTCTCTCTCTCTCTCTCTCTCTCTCTCTCTCTCTCTCTCTCTCTCAATGTCCATGAGGTAACAAGGGCCTGGAAAACAACTGTTACTGCAACATTTGCAAGGAGATAGAGGCAGGCAGGTTTTCTATAGATTTCAATGTTAATATTTCCCATTTTGGGGGAAATAATTATCAGGGTGTTTTTGTTTTTAACCCTCCTAAGCTCTCTTAGAGCTCCTAATTTACTGTGCTGCACTTATAAAGTTTGAAGTAAGGAAAAGAAGGAAGAGACACAGGCACTTTGTATTGCCGAACTGCAGATTTTATTAGGACAAGCATTTCTTGCAGCTGTAAGCAAAGCACTGAATTTGTCAAGCTAATGTCCTCCTCTTGGCACAGAGTGCTGAGAACAGAGAAAGCCTCTTACACGCCTCCAGGTTCCGCAGAGCACAGCGATTCAGAGAATGCTTCTGCTGGCTGCACCGGCACGCACGCTGTAAGGCACTGGAGGGCAGGTGGCAGGGGTGGAGGGGGAGGACACAGAGGCGGACCTCAAGTCCCCAGCCCTGGCCAAAGTCTCCCAGCTCTGGCCCTCAGGTCCCATGGCAGGCGCCCAGAGTCTCAGAGTGGGATAGAGAGTATTATTCCTTTGATCTGTTTAGAGCCCAAACAATTCAGAAAATTTCACAGTATCATTCCTAACTTATCAGAAGACAGATAACAATTTTATCAACTTGCCATTGTACTTCCTATAAATTAAAACTCAATGAGACCCAGATTTTTATCAATGTACTTCAAAAAGCTACCTTGTGAATCACAGAAGTACTGACCCATTTGGGGAACCTGCAAGGGTTACCATGGTGGAGAAGTTACTTCTTAATACCCAGGGGACAGGAAACCCCTGTGCCCCTGAGGCCACAGTAGCCGTCCGGGATCTTGCTCAGGTACTGCTGGTGGTAGTCTTCCGCATAGTAGAAAGTCTGGCCCTCCCGGATGTCAGTGGTGATCGGCCCGAAGCCGTGCTCTGACAGACTCTGTGGAGAGAGAGAGGCCTCAGGATCCAGTGCTGGACATAGAGCTCCCTGAGGAGGAGGAGAGACTGGCTCTGCCCTTCCCAGTGGGTGATTCCGGGTGGGCACTTTCCCCACTTTGCCTTGGTGGACCTAGTCTTGAAGTCAGGTATGAAACAGGTTTTTGACTCTGAAGTTTGTGCTCCACCAGCTGCTCACTGCTGTCCAGCACATGCTGGGGCCACGTTCACTCTGAAGCTCCCACAGGGGACAGTAGGCATAAATGGCTCCTGGCTGCCCACCAGGAAGGTCGGGCTACCTGCCAGGACCCCAACAGGGACAGGGGTAGCCCACTCCCAGGCTGCATGGAGGGGTGCTCTGAGCTCAGGGCCAGGGAGGCCAGGGAGCGAGGTCAGGGGAGGACATGGCCTGGGGGCCTGTGTCAGCCCACCCTACCCTCTGTGACCCACTTTAGGTCCTGGTGGCATCTGTGTTGATGTCAACACAAGCTGGGGGAGGCAAGCGGAGCTATTTGGGGCAGGAGACAGATTAGGAAGCAGAAGCTGCTCCCTGTGGAGGTTAGCGGCCTCCTCTGCTTCAGGATGGCAGCTGTGCCCTGGTTCCAGCGTGTTGTAAGCCCGGACTGTTTGAGCATCAGGCAGCAGAGACCCCCCCGCCCGGTGACAGACTACCCTGGGAGCAGAGCCACAGAGCCTGTCCATCTGTGGTCAGGACCTCCACCCTGCCAGGCACAGGGCATCCTAAACTGACACACGACATGGTTCTCTGCTTCTTGCTCCTCCTGAATAGAAACCTTTTTCCAGAGTCTCTGCTTCGAAAGCGGCATATTCACCATCCTATAGCCATGCAGCCCAGAATGGTGAGGGCAGCTGTACCCAACGAGGAGGGGAAGCAGCCAGTTTTCTAGCAGGGGTTAGAAATGAGAATGAGGAGCCATCCTCATGCCAGTTTGACAATTTCTTTTTGTAAACTAGCAATTATTGAGGGTTTACCATATGTCACACTCCATGCAAAGATTTCACACATGTTAATTTGGGCCTCAAAACAGCCCTAGGAAGGAAGTTCTATTATTATCACTCATGTTTAAAAGTGTGTGTCAGATATTGTGCCTTGATGTCCGATGTCCTCAGCTGGCCCTGGGACTATGGTGGCAGCATACCTGGGGGCCATATTCCCAGGTTCAGCTGCCAGCCGTGGCCCACTTTAGGCCCTACAATGAGAGAAGCCCGGGTGGCAGCTAAGTGCAAGGAGGGGCTATTACTTGCAAGGTGCCAGGTGAGGTGGGCACAGCTGTCTGCAGAGCTCTTCCTGGCCACCTCCTGGACAGTGGGCAGACAATGGGCTTGGGCGATTTCTGTAACTCTTAGTATCCTGAAGTCTAACGGTGGACTTTCACCCTAACAGCCCTCATAACAGTTCTGAACTCCTTAGGCCGCTTGGGCATCCTGACTTCCTGAGCCCTTGCAATGATTCTGAACACACCAAATTTCCTTTATAAACCACCCTGCTTGGAAGGCCTTGAGCATTTTCCTTCCGTGACTTAGCCAAGCCAAACCCAGCACTCGGTAGCAGAACTGTGTTCAGGAAACAGACATTGGCAGGGATGAGGACCAGAGACTGCCTGACAGGCAGAGAGGCCCAGGCAGGAGGGACCTCCTGGGGACGGGATGGGCTGGTGCCCACCGTGTGTGCAGTGGTGACACAGCAATGAAAGCCCCACAGTTATTTTGGGGACACAGGTGGCTGTGTGAATGGAATACTGTGGAGAAAATGACCAGCAAGAAGCCTGTGGGAATGAAGGCCCAGACAGCCGAGAGCCTGTAGAAAAGGAAAGTTGCCAGGTTCAGAGAACTGCAGAACTTCATGATGGATAGAAAAGCGTTGCTTCCCTCCTGTGTCCAAATTCTAAAGAAGAGCTGGGGGCAGGGATTTAGCTCAGTGGTACAGTGCCTGAGTGGCAGGCCTGAGGTCCTGAGTTCAATTCCTGGCTCAAAAACAGGAGGAGGAGAGGGACAGGGAGAGGGAGAGGAGGAAGAGGAGGAGAAGGAGGAGGAAGAGAAAGAGGAGAAGGAGAAGGAAGAGGAGAAGAGGGACAGGGAGAGGGGGAGGAGGGGGAGGAGGAAGAGGAGGAGGAGGAGAAAGAGGAGGAGAAGGAAGAGGAGGAGGAGGAGAAGGAGGAGGAGGAAAAGGAAGAGGAGGAGGAGAAGAAGGAAAAGGAGAAGGAGGAGAGGGAAGAGGAGGAGGAAGAAGAGGAAGAGGAGAAGGAGGAGGAGGAGGGGGAGGCTGGATCTGGAGGGCTCTGGCTTCAGGAAACTGGAAGGCAGGCATGCGTTGCTTACCCTTAGCCTGCTGGTCCAGGCTGCCAGGCCCACCCCCAATGACACCTGTCCCTTGATTGCAAATGCTTCCCCACTGTGACCTTCCTGTGGGGGGGGCAGGGGCGGGGGGGGGTTGTTTCCCAGTCTCCTTCGCCCTGGGTGCCCGGACCCCCCAAGTGGCAGCCCAAATCTCTTCCAGGTCTGTTCTCCTGAAGGCTAGCAGCCTCAGGGCCCCTCCACACCTCTGACCCGCGACTCCCTCCTTCACAGGCCTATGAATACAGAGGTTGCAGGGAGCCGGTGCCAGGGGTCTGGTCAGCCCTAGGGCAACAGTGCAGAGGCCAGCTGGCAAGGGTTGGGCAGTACCACCCTCAGCCACCAGATGGCAGTCATTTCACTCATCAAAACCTCGGACCGTGAGGAACCTGACACAGCAAACACAGGGGCTGCAAAAGACAATGTGCCACGGGCCAGAGTCCTACAGGGTCACCTCCCGGCTTGGGATTCTTCTCATTGGAAGACCGCCCCATGCTGGACCCCCCACGCTGCGCCCTTCCTGGGGCTCCTGGTCCTGCACCAGGTCCCTAGGAGGATGTGGTCTGGACCACCCCCATGCTGTGTCCCGCTGACTCCAAAAGAGGATTCGCTCAAGTGAAGCTACACGCACGCGGGTGACACTGTGCTGCATGTGTGTGTGCGTGCATGTGCCTCTTGTTGGCATTTTGAGAGGCAAATAAGTGAAGCCTGACACATTTCTAGAAGCAGCCATCATGCTCTCTCATAGACTAACCTCGTCCTTTCCCCCACGGCCCCGGAAGCCTCCTGTGCCTTCCCTGCCTCATTCTCTTCTTGGACACCGCTTTCCTCTGTCAGTGGGCACAGAATGAGCTGCCACAGGGCTCTCAGAGGAAGCGCAGGAAGCATCAACCTGGCACTGGCTCCAGTCCCACATCTTCCCCCTCCCCAGGCCCTCCCACCTCACCTCCCTCCACCTCGACACAGCCCCCACTTCTGCAGGTGAGGGCCGATCTCTGCAGGGCGGCGAGGAGGGGGCTCCACTAGACTGAGGCGGAGCCCCCCAAAGGTTTACTACTTCTTCATAGTATTTCTGTTCTCCTCTCAGCTGATGTCACAGACCAAGGACTCTGTCATTAGGACTGAACATGAAGCACCTGCCTATAACCCCTACACTCTGAGAGGCTGAGGCTGGAGAATTCAAGACCAACAGGCAACTTAGCAAGAACCTGGCTCCAAATAGAAAAATACAAAAGGGCTGGGGATTTTGCTCAAAGGCCCTGTGTTCAATCTCAGCACTACAAAAAAAAAAAAAAAGAAAAAAGAAAAAGAAAAAAGATAAAAGAGAGAAAGTAAGGAAGGCAGAGACTGAAGACCAGCAGAGAGCTTGCCCAAGGTTTCTGGGGAGCAGGGGAGCTGGACTGCCTGGCTTCTGCCCCCTCAGAGGGCTACAAGCCCAAACTGCATCCCATGAACTTCCTGAGTGTCACACTCACGTGTCAGAAGGCAGTGGCTTCAGGTGGGGGCTGGAGGAGGAGCCTGTCTTCTCACTCCCATGTCACTGCCCTTGCAGTGCTGCAAGACACGTGTGTGTGCCTGTGGGATGGGAGGGGTGTGTACCACATGGATGTGCACAGCAGCGCCTGTCAGGACACTGCATGATGTACGGTCGCCCTCACTGTGGATTGATCTACACACACCTCTCACTCCTTAGCAACTGTATCATAAGGAAGAAAACACAAGCTAGTGGTTAACATCGGGGAGGGCGTGATCAAAGGTTTCAGTGAGAACCCAGTGAACATTATGGATGCTCTTCCCACAGAAACTCACCACCCAATATCTACTTATAATTTCCTCTGGAGCCCAACCACAACCCCTGATTCAGAGCCGTAAGACAGGACTGCTGAGTCCAGAGCAGCCCCCCGTCTGTCCCCTGCAGCCACCTCTCCCAGGGCTGGGGAAAACTGCAGGCTCATGCCTGCAGAGGAAAGCATTCTCAAGACAGGTGACCCTAATTTTCAGCACAGTGTAAAGGCCCTTGGAGCGACAAGAAAGGGCTGTGCTTGTTACAGGGCGAGTCACGAGAGAGAGAGAGAGAGAGAGAGAGAGAGAGAGAGAGAGAGAGAGAGAGAAACTGCTGTTCGAACCGGGCCAAGCTCCTGTTTATGCAAGCTGAGAAGTCAGAGCAAGTGAACCCTCCTTTTCCACCCACCAGAAGAACTCAGGCTTAAGTGTTGGGTTCGTGTGTCGTTATTTGTAAAATGCATATGTGTATTTGCTTTTATTTTATGATTATTTTTAAAACATTCTAATGGTATGAAATTCATTTCCAAGAACAGAAGCCCAGGTTAGGATACTGAGCCCATGGGATATTGAGGTTTGACTCTGAAGAGCCCAGCCTGAAACTCCAGGTCCTCTCCGGAGGCAAAGGCTGGCACAGGAGGTAGAGGTGCACCTGCTGTTCCCCAGTCTGCCCCCTGGTGGTAGGAGCTTATAATAGGCACGTCTTTTGGTTGTTCCAGACCTTTCCCTCTGAAGGCAGACCACTTCAGTTCTTCCAGACCTACTTCTATCAAATTCCATACTGTGCTGACTTGTGCATTCTCATGTTGGAATACACACACACACACACACACACACACACACACACACACACCGTGTAGGCTTATAAGCACAGTCAACATCAGTACTGGCTCTCCATGGGCAATTTCCAGCTGACTGGATTGCCATCCATCAAAATTTCTGGGAAATGATATAAAATAATTGTTATGGCTTTTCCATAAAACTGCTAGAAAGAAAACCATCATCTCTTCCAAGCCGAGCAGAGGCACATTTAGTCCAGTGCAACATGAAGCAGGTTCAGCAGGAGTCAGGGGCCAGTTTTGCGACCTCAGGGAGGACCCCAGAGCCCCAGGAGCTCCTGGCTCTGGAAGAACAGAATTGTCCCTCATGAGTCAGCCAATCCATCACCACTGGGACATGCAAGGAAGACACGTTCTGGCATCAAAAGTTCCTCCACCAGTGTGATAATGACAAAGTGCTTGCAGGGATGGTGCCCTTACAAGGCACCAGCACAGCAGCACTGACCCTTCCCAGCCTTGGGAATGGAAGAGAAGGAAAGGAGAAAAGAGGTGACACAATTAGGCCTAATGTGGTCCATTTAAAAGAGCTGCTTATGCAAATGATGGCCTCTAGACAGAAGATCTGGCTTCTTGGAAGGGCTGCAGCATTCCAGGGCTGTGTCCTTCCCCACACTGCAGTTCTGTCAAGCAGTTAATGGCTTTCATTATCTATTCCTCTGTGTCCCTTGCACCCTCAGAGGTAAATTAGTGTCTTCTGACCCTGGAGAGGAGCGTTCACTTGGTTTGCAATGCAAAATGGTAGAGCTGCTGGCTGAGTTTTGTCTCTGTGGAGAAGGGGGGAAAGTATGAGTTTCTCTTGTTTACTTGACCAATAAAGCTCCAAAGTGCTGCCCTCACTCCTCAGAGCAGAGACGGTGGTCTTGGCTTGTTTATAATGCAGAATCTGAGCTGTTCCCTAGACCCCCTGAGCTGAATTAGCATTTTATAATGATCTCTGTGTGTTACAATTTGAGAACGTCTGCCCTGTAGGACGAGTGTAGCACTCACCAAAACCCCTGGCCTCCCTCTTGAAGCCGGGCTGCCATATGACCTGCTTTGGCCAATAAGCTATGAGTAGAAGTGAATTCCATGGTGTCCTGGCAGAGGCTGTGAAGACCATGCAGGCCTTGACGCTTTCCTTCCTTTGCCACAGGGGCTATCTGTGTTCCTAGATAGTTCAGCCTTTGCCAGTCCTGAGACTTCTCTGCAAGTATGCTCTTAACTCTTCAACTTCCCTGGACTAACCTCATTCCTGCGATGGCAAGGGGGCTGTGTGCCATGCCAGATAGGAGGGAAACAGACACAGAGATTATCCTGGCCTCGAGCGGCTGGCAGGGGAACAACTGCAGTACAGCCCGCAGGGCCTCGTGTGTCTTTCAGGCACTGCTGGGTGCTGGAGATGAGGACAGGGCAAGAAAGCTCATCCTGTGCTCAGAGAGTCTGTGGCCTAGGAACAAGTCAGGCCACACACTGAGGCTGTGCCAGCCTAGAGGTGTCACACACAGGAAGCAACAGAGGTCTCAGGATTTTGTTGGAACAGGGTGCATTGCTCCAGAGCAGGCCAGAAGAGGTCCTCTGTCCACCCAGAGATCTGTGGGAGGCAGGACTTCCGGGTCATGAATACTTGCTGCAAGAGGCAGGGGGTGCAAAGAGCGTGCCTCGGGAGTATGGAGGAGGGGAAGGCTCCTCTGCTGGGAGGACGTGCCCTGGAGCAGGTGGACATCAAGTGTGGCTTGGCACATGGGTGGTCCTCAGGCAGGAAGGGCCTGTGCTGGGCAGAAATGACCTGGGCGCCTGGCACATGAAAAGGGTGGGAAAGAGTGGAGGGGAGGGGCAGGCAGGCACCATCACAGGTAAATGGGAAATGTGAGGGCCAGGCAGGAGCCCAGCAGACAGAGGGCTACACAGCAGGAAGAGGGGGCAGGGGCAGAGGGAGTTTGTCTATTTCTGTGAGGTACTCCAGCATGGGCCTTCTCTTCCACCACCCGACAGTCACAGTGGCACACAGGGGCACTTCCTGGGTACAGGAAGAACTGGGCCCCTCTGCCTCCTCTCTGCTTACCTCCCCATCCCCTGAAGCTCCCAGCTAAAAGGTGACTTGTTGGGCCAGAGATGAGGCTCAGAGTCCCATGTGAGAAGTGGCACTGCCTGTGGACTCTGGCTTAGACAGTGCACCCTCCACCATGGGAAGTTTATACCAAGCACGTATTCAAGGACCCCTGGTTTCTCTTGGTTTGATCTTTCCTTTGAGGTCTGCTGGTTACAAAAAAGAATTCAAATGACTTTTCCCCAATGAGTTTTCCTTTCATGGTTTCAAGTTGCAGGAAGAATGGATGTGTTCTCTCTCTCTTCTCTGTGTGCATCTCTGAGGGGTTATAATCTGCTTTTTCATATCTGCAATCAATTAACAGCAACCTCTGTTTTTGTTATATTCTTAGCATTTAGTACACAAAGGAAACCACTTTTCACTTTTCAGAAAAGCCAAGGACGCCAGGTTTCACCTTGGGGATGAAATGCAGATTTCACTAAAAGGAAAGATCCTTCATTCCAATAGGTTGAATAGAAAATAACTTTAAGCAACACACCAGCTGCTTAAGTTCAGAATGGAGAATTCAGTAAGGCCAAGGAGCTTTGCAGAACTCCACATTTCTCATTTGTGTAAGAATCTTGGCAACTCAAGGCTGCTGGGAAGAAGACTGGTCCCAACTGGAGCAGCACAGAGTGGTCAGCTATGCTGGTGTGCCCAGGACTAGGGCTTATGAGGATGCAGGACTTTCAGCGAGGACAGCTTCAGGCAAACTGGACTTGTTGGTCACTTAATTGTGAAGAGATAAAGACAGTTATGTCTTATATGTCACAAACACTATGAAGTTGTTTCATCCATCTGAGCCTCAGTTTCCCTAACTATAAAATGAGGTTAAAGAAGGATGCCCTTCCTGTTAAACCTTTGTCTATCTGACCCCTGACTTCCAGAGCCTTTTTTAAATTGGGAAACTTTACCAGATAATCAATATATTGAGATAGTCCACATCCCGTAAGTGTCACCCTTTCAAAATGTGCAATCTAGTGGCTTTTTGCACTGCTATAGTTTGGATCTTGACCATCTCCTAAGGGTCCGTGTGGTAAAGATTTTGCCCCTAGTCCATGGAGGTGCTGTAAGGGGTGGAAAAACCTTCAAAGACAGGGCCTGGTGGAAGGCAATTAGGTCATTGGTTGTGGGTAACTTTAAGGACAATATTGGGAAAGAAATATTGTCTAATATTTCTTTTCTCTGTTTTCCATCTGCCACAAGGTAAGCAATTTTCTCTGCTATGTGCTTTCACCAGGATGTGCTGCCTCATCATGGGCCTAAAGCACCCTGCCAACTAACCCTGGACCAAACCCTCAGAAACCAGGAGCCAAAGTAAACTTTTTCTTTTTAAATTGGTCTCTCAGGTACTTTTTCACAGTGAAGGAAAGCTAACAGAGCACTGTCAGAGTTGTGCAGACATCACCATTTTCTGACCACTCGCTTTTCTGTCTGTTTCTTAGATGGGATTATCTCCATTGACTATCTCCAGGTTCAAGCCTTCTTTCTTCTGCCAACTCTGCCCTTTAGGGAACTTGTACCTTTGAATTTTTACATAGTTCTGTCTAGTTTCAGAATTTCTATTTAGTTGTTTTGTGTCATAATTTCTATTTTTTTATTGTTAGTCTTTCTTTGGTGAGATACTGTTTTTATATTTTCTTTTAATTCTTCAAATATGATTTCCTTATTTTTTCAGTATATTTATAGTAGCCAGTTTGAAGTCTTTGTCTAGTAACCTGTCCTTTTTTATTTCCTAGATTCATACTTTTTTCTTGAAAATTGGACATTTAGGTAGCAACCCTAAAATCTGACTATGCTCCCCCACAGCAAGTTGTAATTACTATTTCTCATTGCTGTTTACTTGTTTAGGGACTTTCTTGGGCTGATTCTGTAAGGTTTGTATCCCTTTGCAGGCATAGCCATTGACCTCCCTGTTCTGTCAGCTAACGATTGAGCAGAGGTCCTTAAATGCCTTGAGGCTGTGAGTGTCCTGCCCACTGCAGCTCTGTGTAGTTGGAACACACATGCGTTCAATGCTATAGTGGTTTCCAACTCAGCCTCTTTAGCTCAGGTCAGTGAAATGGGCTATAAGACAGAGGGGGAATTTGCCCTCAGCTCTCTGGGGGCTCAGTGAAATTAACTGGCAGGAAGCAAATTTGCAGGAGAAGAAGGTATGTGGATTTATTGAGCATACTTGGGGGAGCCATGCCAAATATGAAACTCAAAGAGGAGGTAAGATGGGTGAAGTTTCAATATTCTCTTCATAGGGGAGAGGATGGAGGGGGACTAAAGGCAATTTTAGAGGGATAGTAAGTGATTTGGGGAAAAATAAATGAGCCCAAAGAGAGAGCAGCCAGTGGCCTGGGACAGAGTTTCTCTCAGCTCTGGAGGCAGTGACAGGTTCCAGGCAGGGGAAGGTGGAAAGTCTCTGGGAGCACAATTGTCTGCTGAAGTCTCCCAGCCCATCATCTCTTGTGCAGCCCTCGGAAGAACAGATGAAAGTCTGTCTAGTTGATCATTCATCTCTTCTCTCATGGTTCATTTTTCTTTGATGAGTTTCCTAGGAAGGAGGCTTAAGAGATTTGCGTTTCTTTTGGAGGAAATTTCCTCAGTGAGATAAGCAAACTTCAGAGAGAGCCCCATCTCTGTAGCTGGGGTGATGACAAAAGAAGGCTAGAAAGTCCTTGGTCCAGAGGCCAGATCTGTGCGTTTTGGTTCCTTTCATTCACAAGTACTCAGCATACCAAAGTACCACACTCTGGGGGATCATTTTCTCAGCCTCAAAAGGGCCTTCTTAGGATATATATATATATATATATATATATATATATATATATATATATATTTGCTTGGACATTTGGTTTTCTCTCATTTATGGTTATTGTGCATAAAGCTTCCATAAACATTTGGGACTAGGCTTGTGAGTGAACACAAGTCATATTTCTCTTAGCTCAAAATCCAGGAATGGGGCTGTCATATCATGGGAGGTAAATATGTACTGAACTTGACACCAACTGTTCCAGCGGTTTTCCAAACTGGTCCCACCATTTGCATTTGCCCCTGCAATGCATGACAGTTCCCATGGCTCTGCATTACTGCCAGGACCGCTGACCCTCATTGTCTTGGATTTTGTAATTATGACCATGGACAGTGGTATATTAGGGTGGTTTTAATTGGCATTGCCTTAATGATGAGTCATGAGCTTGGGCATCTTATAATGTTCTTAGATTTCCTCTCTACATATGTTCTTTGGTAAAGCATCTGTTCAAATCTTTTGTCCATTTTTAATTAGTCAGTTTCTTTTTATTTTTGGACTTTTGAGTTTCCTATATATTCAAAAATTATGATTTCAAATGTACAACACTGGCCCAAGATCCTCATAGGTTCCTATCAGGACTTTGGCTCCATACCTATAATATGATGTGTTATATATAACATTTACATTTTCCTAACTATGCACGCAAATCTTCTTAGTTCCACCAACATTTATGAGTCCCCTTCAGTGATTTTACAAAGAACCAGAGAACCAGAGTTGATTAGTACACAGTCCCAGCAATTGAGGAACTGCTGGTTTTGAGAAATGTAGCTTAGGATTCAATTAAGAAATATACCAAGAATGACCATGTGTAATACATCAGTTTTTTGAGTAGAAAATGACTATTTTTTTTAGATAAATGATTGAGGCATTTTCATTTTGGCTTTGTAAAGGCCATTAACTGTCACTAGTAAGTTCCTTGTTAGAAATTTTTTGAAAAATTCCTCAATTCAGCCCTTGTTTAGAGTATTAGATATTCTGAAAGGATGCAGTTCGCATTGATTTCTGCTGCAGTTTGAAGGGGGTGCCCCTACTTCCGAGCCTATGAAATGTGGTCAAAGACAGAGACACCACTCAGTGCACTGTGCTCTCTGTGGGCAGCCCATGGCCAGCCCCCGAAGAGTGTTCTGCTTAACTGCAGCCCGACGGTCCCCCTGCAGAACTGCTGGTGCTTGCTTCCTGAACACTGAGAAACCACCACTCCAGAGCAACTTAAAAAGCCATCTCAATTTCTTAAAATCCTCTTAACACCAGGTTAAAAAGAATGAAACTTTGCCCCTTTATTATTTTTGTATTCACTGATTAAGACGATAAGATTGTGCTCGCTTCATATTAAAAAAGTAAAGCCTCTCCTGAGATGCCCTCTGCCCTGGGGTGGGTTACATCTGTCAGCTGCAAACCAGCTGGCCGGCTTCTCCTGTCATGGCGAACCTTACACTACACTGGCTAGGCTTACGAATTAAATGACTGGGTTTTATGATTATCAAAGGAAACTAAATATAGGAGTACAAAATGAAAGAAGCGCTATAGAGAAAGTACACTTCAGATAGCGATTGCTCTCATGCATTAGCCTCCAGATTCACGTGGCTGAGAATCTAGGAGGATGCTAAAAAAAGAAAGGACGGCTGCTTTTGTCACTTTTCTCTGAAGCTTGACAATGACCTGGTGTGAGGACATGGCAAGGCCCACCAGAGCCGCTTCTCCACAAAGCTGGTGAGAGGGTTAGTGGCTGCCAGGGATCAGTGTGGACGTGCTTTCTAGTCTAGCAACAGCAGCTCGACTTCGCATGAGACATCGTCAGAGGCCTCTCACCCCTCCCCTCTCCTATTTGCCCATGTCATCTTCATCCTCATTACCATCATCATCGCGATGGAAAAACTTGAGTGAGGATAGGACAGAGTGATACGGCAATGGGATACCATCAAGATTGTTTGATTTTGTTTTCTGAAGGAGGAAGGATAGGAAGGAAGGAAGAGGGGGGAGAGGGCGGAAAGAAAGTGGTAGGAAGGCTCCAAAACAGGCCATGCGTGTTCTTTGCCAGAGCCTAATTTTCATTTTCAAGGTTCAGAACCAGTGGAAGAACTGGATCTCCCCCAGAGAAGAGAACAGGAACATAAGCTCATTATCTGATTTAAATTTGCATATAATTGGCATGCTTTCCAGTTAAGACAATAAAAATTCATGTTAACTGGAGTTACAACAATGGCACGATATACTTAAAGCAGCGCTTGTCTCTGAGTATAATAACCTCCGTGCAGTGTCTCCAGGAATTCTCCAGCGGCTCAGGTTTATGTAGAGGCTGAGGGGGCAGGGTCTGAGCTCAGCCAAACCACGTGACCTTGAGCATCTGACCTTGAGCCGTGGCCTTGTCCTATAGAGTGGGAATAAAATACCATCTTCTCAGCATTGTTCGGAGTCATAGATGGAATCACATGTTTGAAATATGTATTCCATGGGTTGCATTTCAGCTGTGCTGCCAAAACCACGCTAGCTATTTTTTGTGATGCTGTGGTCTTTGTGAGCCCATGGAATGTCACTGTGTGGGAATTGAAATGGTAGGGATTATGCCCAGAGCAGCAGGAAGACCAAGCACCTGACAGACTCAATCTTTGCCTGCCTTTCCAATTGTCACCAACATATCCAGATGAGTGGCTTGATTTTTCACATGGCACCCAGAATCCTGGTACTTTAAAAACACAGCCCATTGGCCAGACTTCCCTCACTAGAGTGTTGGAGCACCTGGCCAATGTTCCAGCCACACGCATTCTGAATGTCACAAAACTCACAACAGTGAGAAGAAACAGGACTCAGGCCTTAGACGGGCCTTTCCTGTGACTTACTCTTTGTAGGGACATCTCCACTGACATCTATTAGAACCCCAGTAAATGGCCTGTTACTGGAAGATGAAGGCTACAGTATGTCCACTGGGGGAAGGGACCAAGGGCTGCCATTCTCGGATACCTACTCTAGTGCCAACCACTCTCCTGCTTCATCCTATGACCCCTGTGGATGGAAGCAGCTTATCAGCATGCTAGGCAGGTGCTCTAACACTGAGCTATATCCCTAGCCCCTTATAGTAAGTGGTGTACCATTTGCATAAAACCTACACAGACCCTCCTATACGCTTTAAATCACTTCTATGCTACTTATACTACCTCGTGCAGTGTGCACCATGGTTATACTAAATTGGTTAGGGAATAATAACAGAAAATGTCTTTACATGTCACTACAGAAGCAATCTTTTAAAAATATTTTCCTGTGCACTTGATGACATCTATGGCTGTGGAACCCGTGGCTATGGAGCCCGACTTCAGCTAACTCACACTGTCTTACGGGCATGGTGGGTGAGGTTAACTCCATGTAAATGTCTGGAGGGTTTATTACATATTGTTGTTTAAAGATCACTACAGAGATGGAAAATAAGAGCAGCCCTGGCTACCCTTCCTGACAGCCTTGATTTCCGTGGCCATCTCTCCCGGCTAGTGTTTCCTGCTGGTGAGCCAGGTCTCTGTTGTGACAGCACGGTTTTGCTGCTGAGGTCCTGATCTTGTGATTACCCTCGAGACAACATTAGAATTTGGTGTGGGAGCCTGTCAGCTTGTCAATTTCTGCTTTTATTGACAGTCTTAGACATTCCCATTGATTGGTTCTTCTCTGCAATCATATTAATGGATTCAAAGGATCTGTGCACTGCCAGCTTAGCATAAAGGCCCAATTGACCCCAGCAGGATTCTCAGAGCTGAAACCTGGCCAGACTTCAAAATGCAAGAACCACAGGGTGAGGGATAGCTATTAAAGTTAAAAGATGATGAGTAGGTGGTCGTTTTTATAGAAATTTCTTTTTTTTTTCTTTTTTCTTTTTCTTTCTTTCTTCTTCTTTTTTTTTTTTTATACTGGAGATTGAACTCGCAACCTTGTGCTTTCCAGGCAGGCACTTAAGCTGCTGAGCTAAATCCCTAGCCCAGGTTGTCATTTTTATAAAGTTACAAACCACCCTATACTGCAGGTCCTCACTCTGGCCAGCGCTTAGGCTCCACTCTGTCATCCCCAGCCTGGGTGCCCAGCCTACCTCTTTCCTGGCCACCCAGTACCTGTCCCCAGCCCACCAGTGGCAGCACATCCTAACTGGAGCCGCGGTCTGCCTCTCCCAAGCCACGCGCCCTCCCTGTCCCTCTGTGGCGTCATAAGCCACGGCTCCTACCTGTTCACCACACTGCCTCTGTTATCTTCCCTGCCCTCACCACACGGCAGACTGATTTTTGGCAAATCCAGACGATCCATCCTATATAGTTCTTGAATCCATCCCCAATCCACTAATGCTTTCATGGTTCAGTCACCACCAGTCTCTTCCTGGACTGTCCTTTTCCCTCTAACTGACCTTGCTGACTCCTGCCACAGCCCTGAACCCCATCCCTCTGCTTGGCCCAGCACCAGGTGGGCTGATGACAACCTGTGAAGGCACAGTTGTTCTCCACCAGCCTCTGCATTACAGAATTTGTAACCCTTGCTTGACACAAAGAAAATGTCACCTCCAACAAGACAGGACATGGGGCCATGCCCAGCCTGGAGCTGTGGGTATTTTCAGCAGTGCTCAGGCTGAGGATATCAGGTCCAAGCCACAGAGTCAAAAGAGACAAAGAAAAGCCCTGCACCCTTCAGAGACTTCAAAAGAACAAACACAGAGCAGGGGGAAAGGGCTTATTGGTTAAAAGGCATTGCCTTTCCTGTGAGGGTGAACTGCCTGCTTCAAACTCCCGAAAGGGAAAAGGAAGGGAGGTTTAGTAGCCGACCCAAGGAGATCTATGCAACCTTCTCTGGACTGTGCCACCCCATCCTCAGGTAATGCTGAGCCTGCCCACTTCTGGGCCTCTCTCACCCCTTCACCTCTTTCTGTACCTTAACTACCACTCACCAGCAGGGCCTTGGCCAAGCTACTTACCCGTTTGAACTTGCTCTAAAATGAAAATGGCAGCGCTGTTTTATACAGATGTTAGGGTAAAGCTCACAAAACACTCCTCAAGGAGCCATTATTCTCATTCTCTAGATGACTAACAGAATCTCGGAAGTAACATTTGGTTCTTTGTCCAAGGTCATGGGGCTGACAAGGTCACCATGATTATCAAAGACCATTCTTGGCGATGTGGCAGACTTCCTCTTGGCACCTCTGGCTGGGAGCACATGCTTCCTTTTGCTTGTCCCAATCTGGCACGAGTGGATAAGTCTTGTTTCTGGCTCCAGCTTGGCTCACAGACACTGGGCTGTGTATCAATCACCCCACAAAGCATTGATCTACCAAAAGGCACTCATGTCTCTCCCTGTGTCAGGAGAGTGGGGACACAGTTCTAATTCCCATTGCCTTCTTCTGCATCTACAGAGATCACTAAAAGTGCATTCTCTGCAGAGGCCCTTCCCCTGGGACATGCGCACTGAGTGAACAGCTCTCTCAGTCCCTTCTCTGTGCTGTGTGTGTGTGTGTGTGTGTGTGTGTACACATGCACATGTGCATGCGCATACACATGTACTCAAGTATGCATGTGTGCATTTTCTCTTGGGCCTCACCTCCAAACCTCACCACACAATTCTCCACCCCATCATCTCCTCCAGCACTTTGTTCTGACCCCAGGGCAAAGTCGGCTCTAAACAGTGATGCATTTGGGCTCCTGAGATGCCCAGGCTCCAGAGAAAGGAGAGAGACAGCCCTCTGCATGTCAGGATGCGAAGGAGGAAAACATGAGGTGTGGAGCACAGTTTCATTCTCTCCCTCTTTAAGAATCTGGCACCAGAAGCTCATCTCTTTCCTGCCAGGGATGGAGCAGCAGAGACTTGGCGACAGTCTCGGCCAGATGTCACCTGCATCTGGCTGCCTTGGCTGGTGAGTTGTTTGGAATGAGCAGCCCAAACATGGTGCGCATGAGGGGCCCAGGGAGCTGTGGGGCCACAGAGCCAAGGCCCTCACCACGCACTTTCCTAGCCCTTGGAGCAGGTCTCTGTTTAGATGCAGGCAGCAGAGGGCACTGGACAGGGCAGGCCTGCTCCCCTCTTGGCTCTCCTGAGCTGCAATGGGACCTGCTACTCCCAGCACCTGGACATGCACATGTCTTACTGTTTTACAGAGACCAGGCTCCCAGTGCATTTTAGATCTGGTTCACAGAGGAGCCACTCCCGGTTGTCTCCTGTCCCATGGGTGCAGGACCACACTTGGGAAACAGATGGAGGAAGCAAAGGGCAGACCAACCCCTGCATCTGCATGGCTGTGACAGCTGGGCTAGCACAGGCTTCGCCTGGGCCAAGGCCAAGACCATCCATGGAGCGCACAGCCACACCCCCATCAAACACACCATCAAGGAGGCTGCATGGCTGCATTACAATGAGGCAGACATGCTGGATTCACAGGCTGGTGGCCAAACACGAGTCCCGGGCTGAGGCGGGGGCCTCCTTCCACCTGTGCCCCGAAGCAGGCGCCACACACAGAGCCGAAGCTAGGCCGGGCGCTGCACACACATTAGCAAAGGTGCAGGCGGCAGTACCGTGCCACAGTCTTCCAGCGTGCGCACGTGGGTCACCATCTGCTGGGGAGAGCCAGGCACCTGTCAGAAACAGCTGCTGATGGCAGATCGCAGGTGAGGGAGAGAGCAGGGCCCACAGGGACAGCACAGGGCGTGCTGCCCAGCCCTCAGGAATGCCAACTGTTCACCAGACACCAGTGCCATGGGGGCACATGACACAATGGGTTTCTGTGCCTCCCCTCGGGGAAGGTGCAGGGATACCATTCTTCTGCTCCCTGGCTGCAGGTTCCAGCTGATTGTCATGGTTGTCACAGGCTGAGGGAACGTGCGCTCAGGATTCCCTGTCAGCAAGAGGAAATTCCAGAGCATCTCCTTGGGAGTGTGAGAGCAGAGCCTGGTGGCAAAACCCCGCTGGCCAGGGGTGGGGTGGGGGTGGGCAGCAGCATGCATCCTGCTGACACTGTGGAGCTGGCATCCCAGGTATGGACAGGACCCTCATGAGAGGCCATCAGTGTGGCCAGCTCTTCCCCAGAAGCTTCTTTTCATATAAACAAAGTTTAATTCATTAATATAAAGTTAAAATCTTTAATTTCATAATGCTTTTAGTGAGAAATCTTGCCAAGGTGAGTTACATGTGCCCCTGCACACCACGTTCGTACTTCTTACGTCCCAGGCACTTTCTACTTCCTCTCAGACAATCTCATCATCCTCTGCAGCAGACTGCAGGACTGAGGCTTGCAGGGCTCACGGAAGACACAGGTCTGGTGCTGCAAAGCCAGGCTTCGAGAACAGCTGTGTGCCTCAGTCTCTTAGCTTGAGCCAGTTGGCCCTGCTGCTACCTCTTCCCACCTGTGTCCCCAGCTGATCCCAAGGCCCTCAGGGCACACAGGGACACTGAGCACATACTGTTGTCCACCAGCACATGAGCCACAGATGATGGCCTCTTCTGGAATGTTCCTCTAGAGCCATCGAGGGATTGGTATCCTCTGGAGGGTGAAAATCCAGCCCATTTTCCCTCAGAGGTCCATCCTGCCAGGTTCTTTATGCCTGCTGAGCCTCAGGTTTCCTTGGAGCTGAATCACTTGAGCGCCCAAGGGTCCCTTCACCGGCTGGGAGGCTCTGCAGGAGCAGGGTCTACTTCTGGTCCTTGCAGCCCAAAGCTGCTGGGCCACTTCTTACACATAGCATGGCACTTCCTCCTACAGACTGAGGTGGCATCATTTTCCTAGGCGATGCCACACAGCAAGGCTCCTGGCTTCTGGAATCTTCACATCTGCTCTCCCTCTCTGCTGGCTGCTGTTCCTTTTGTTTCTGGTGCCAAAGTTCCAGAAGCTTCACTGGTGCCTTCTGAGGGTCTTCCCCAAACCGGCTGTGGATGGTTTAGTCTGTGGCTCCTCCTTTGTCGAGGCTGATGAACAAGACCCTCAGGCTTTCTGTGTATGAGAGCCTCAGGCCAGGGCCACAGCGGGAGCTGCTCATGGGCTCAGGTGCATGGACTTGGTGATCCAGCCTCCCGTTGCTCAGGTGCTGTCTGCTCTTCGAGTTTTCAAATATTTCACATCGCTCTGTTACTTGGAAGGTATGTTCTTGGGCCATGGGTTTAAGTATTCTCATTGCTCCTCATAAATAAATTCCAAATATTGTAACAGGAGGATCTGGGCTCTTTACCAACATCAGAGTCATTCAGGACAGAGCAAGTACAATTTTGTGCTTAAATGTCAAGTCTGGAAAATTCTCTTCTGATGCCACATTGCAAAACCAAGTCATTACAAATGTCAACCAAAACATCAACCTACTGTCCCTTTGAGAATTGCTTGAGAATCTACAAATGGGTCCTTTCTGCAGAGCCCATTTCCATAGAATCATGACCATGACAGGGCTTCCCTGGCTGATGCTCCTTCACCACCTCTCTCGTCTCTCTCCAGGCTGATAGACACTTCTGGAAAGGAGCACTATGGTGCCCTGGGCTTTCTGAGTGACACACCGTGGACAGCAGCCCTCAGCCATGTCAGGCTCACAATGCACTCCAGATGGGACAGCCTGGGAATCTGAGCACAGGGTCTCCCAAGTTCAAGGTCTGCATGGCTTCACTTTATTTTTTATTGTGGTAAAATATACAGAACATAACCTTCACCACTTTAAGCCTTTTAAAGGAATAATTCGGCACATTAAGTACAATGTTGCACAGCCACTACTACTATCCGCTTCTGGAAATTTCTCATTATCCCAATCAAAAAGTCTGGATTCATTAAGCAACTACTGCCCTTTCCACAGTTCCTGAGAATCACTAGTTCTTTGATTTTTATGCTGTTTTTCAGGGCTGTGGTTACAGAACCCAAGGCCTTAAACATGCTACGTAAACACTCTACCATGAGCTAAATCCCCACCCCCCATTCTGTTTTGAAAGGATTGCTTGTATTTTTGTCAAATTATAGAAATTCTTTATACATCTTGGATATAAATTCCTCATGAGATATGATTTATGGGCTGTCTTTTAACTCTCTTAATTGTCCTTTGATGCACAAAAGTTTTAAACTTTGATGAAATCCAGCTTATTTATTTTTCTCATATTGCCTGTGCTTTTGGTATCACATCCAAGAAACTACTGCCAAATCCAATGTGGATTTACTTTAAATCCACTGCAAATCCAATCAAGATTTTCCTCTATGTTTTCTCCTAAGAGGTTTACTGTTTTAGCTCTGAAGTTTAGGTCTTTGATTCATTTAGAGTTAATTGTTGTATATAGTGTAAGGAAGGGCCCAGCATCATTTTTTCCCATTTGCATACAATCACAAATCTGGCTATCCAGTTAGCTCCACACCACTTCTTGAAAATACTGTCCTTTTCCACTGAATGGTCTCGGCACCTGTCAACAACCAGTCAACCACGTATGTGAAAGCCCTGCCTTCCTTCTTAATTTTGTCTCTTACTCTTCACTGATATGACTCCTGGGAGATGTTGACAGCTACCTATCTCCTGCAGGTCTCAACTAGATTGTCACTGCTCCCAGGAGGCAGCCCCCAAAAGCAGGTGCGCCATTCAGAACCTGTATAGCTCAACATAGCTATCTCTTCTCATGCACCTGTTCCCACTCATTTTTCTTACCATCAGCCACACATGGGGGAAAATTTGATGTTCTCAGCTCCAGCCCTCAGTCACACAGAACATGCCCTTGCTTCCATACACACAAGCACACATATGCACACACACACACACAGCCTGCACAGGTCACAGGACATGGAGTCTTCCAGACCTTCAGATTTATTGCTTAACCTTCTCCTCCTCCACCAGGGGGTGCTTCCATCATTCCCCACCCTTTGCCCATCAGATCCCCTGCCCAGTCCCACCCAGTGTCCACCCAGGCCCCGCTGTCCCTCCAGCACGATGGTGTCATGTACTGATCTCTGCTGCTTAGAGATTGTCAGACAATCTCCATTTCTAGGGAAAACTACACCCAACACACACACACACACACACACGTGCACATGCACATAGGCACACAGACACACAGACACATACACACAGACAGTGAAGCAGCTGCTGGTCCTGCTTATTTTAATTCTCAGGATGCTCCCATTTCCCCCCTAATCAGGTCTGCCCTTGCTCCTGTGCTCCACCAAGCAGCTCAAGGGTCACCTCTGTGATGACAGTTCTGGATTGTCCCTAGGAACCAAGCATCTGAAGCAGAGCTGAGAGATCCTTTGTACTGTGCATTGTTTATCTCTGCAGGTATGTGTAATGACAGCAACACCGTGACTGCCACCATTGCCTCAAACCCAGCCACTCCCACCCACTGCAAGGTCCCTGTGTCCTAGCTCTGTCACTCAGCACAGTACCCCATATGCATTCATCCACTTCTTCCACAGACAATGAGACATCTGAGGACAAGGACGATCCTCTCTTCATCTCTGCAGCCTGAGCCCAGAACCTGGCACACAGCAGGTGCTGATAAATATTTGCTAAATAAAGGAACGAATGACTTCAAACCCTGATTTGAAAGTTCTGCATCCCTTGGAAAATTCCAGTTTAGGCAGCTGCTCCTGTCTTCTGTGCAAATAGGCAGTTTATCAGTCCAAGGCTGGCAGCCGATCTGCTGAGCCGAGCCCACGCCCAGCCTCTGCCCAGAGCTGTCCCTCACTCAAGTGGGGCTGCATCTGCCTCTCCCGATAGGGGCTTCTGCCAGAATCCGGGCACTGTGCAGCCTGACCAATTCTAATGCTATTTTCACAGCAAATTCAGAAGCAACAGTGATATTTTTTGCTCTTAAGAATAAGACAAGTCCTTTGACATAATAAGGTTAAAAAAGAAATGAAAAACCTCGTCCTGTGTTTCCTTTCATCTGAGTGGAAAAACTCCCAATCTCCCTGTTCCAGTTGGCAGACTGCTGGACTCTCAGCTTCTGAGGAGAAGGGGAGAGGAAAGATCAGTCCCTAGCAGCTAAGAACTTATTTTTGGCTGGACAGCTGGTGGACGACTTGCTGGCAACTGACAGTGTCTCCCTGGCATAGAGGCCAGGGACACCAATGCTGCCTGGGCACCCTGCTTTTCTGCTACCCTGACAGGTCACATTGTCTTGGGATGAAGGAACCCAGTGGTCATGTCTTCCAATGGGACTCTGGGAGAGAAAGAGGTGATCAGACACTAAAATAGAGCTTCCTGGGGACCCTCACAGCTGGCCTCCAGGACAGCCTGCTATTGAAGGGGCCAGAAGGCCTGCTCTGCCTCCCTCTGAAGCTGACACAAGGGCTAGTGTAGGGAATGACACCAAGGCAGATTTTAGCACTATTATTCTGAAGAAAAATATTCCCCAAATTAGAGGTTTCTGACCATCGGCTGTGGGCCCCAGGAGTCTCACTGGTGCTGGTTGACTGGCTGACTGCTCACCAGTTGTGAGATGTGTTCTCAGTGGAGTGAAAAGGATTTAGCTCTGCAGAGCCGGGGAGGCCCTCTGTGGCCTGGCGACCAGAAAGGCCAGCATTTCAACAGGCTTTGAAGTGGATTTTGACACAACATTGTGATCTTGTCAGTCTTCTCTGATTAAAGGTTCGGTATAATTGTCAGTCTCTTCTATAAGCTGCATCTGCCTTGTCTCTGATAACCCTGACACCCAAGTTAAGCCCAAGTTAAGACCTTTCAGGATTTAACCCAAGAAGGAACAGAGGGCCTCCACCTACTGCTGCCATCAGCGAGCTGTGACAGTGAGTCTCACTTCTTTACTTCTTTTTCCCTTTGTGGTAATTTAGAACAACAAGAATAGAAAGTCCTAGAGACTAAGAGAAAACAGAATGTTCTTCAAAGAAGACTTCTGCATTTATATTCAATTCAGATACCCAGTGATCTAAAAACATCTTCATTTTCAGTATGAAATATTTTCAAATGGAAATCTAAAGCAAGAGGCCATGAGTGCCTAGAAGACAGCATTTTTCACTGGCACAGAGTCTCTTCCAACTCAGAGGTCGGTGTGGTGTACCAGGCCCTACTCCCATGGTGGGTAGAGACAGGGGAAGGACAGAGTCCTGCCCTCCTGGGACCTCTAGAAGCCTAGATCATGACACCCCAGAAAGAATGCAGCCTGGGCTCCCCCAGTGCTCACTTCCTTACCTCCCTGCCCACCTACATCCCCTGCCACATACCTCCCATGGGCTCTGCTGGCGTGCAGGTATGTCCTTTGTCAGTCCCAGTGACATTCCCTGAGCAGCCACAAAATACCAGGGCCTGTGTTTACTCCCCTGCTTTACTTCACAAGCATTAGAGATGGCTCACATATAAAGCACATCACATATATAGCAGAAGACCAAGTAAGGCAACACTGGAGGACACAGAGTCCTGTGTGGCTGTTAACAGAGAGACACAGATTTGACTACTTGGCTGGTTAGGACCATCTTCAGCAGTCTGGGGTGGACAGCAGCCCTTACAAGGTGGTCAGCACATGCAGTGCAGCGCTTGGCTTTCCCTGTTACTTTGCCAAGCGATGACAGTGGCACCAAGAGCTCATGCCTTGGAGCAATGGATGGCTTGGCTAGGAGGCCCCAGGAAGGCTTTGCTCTCATCTCATTCACTGGGAAGCCTGCCAAGAGCCCCATGACCCTGGTCAGCACAGTCACCTTGGAGGAGGGGCCACGCCTCAGACCCTCATACTTACTGGGTTTGGGCAACTTCATCCCCTTAACAAGCTGAGGCTCTATGTGAAGGTATGGCATGACGAGAGGAAACAGAACTGAAGAGGAAGGAACATCTCTAAGGGCAGTGCTTTTGGGCTAAGAGACAAGCTCATTACACCAAAAAGAATGGAAGTTGTCAAGAAATATAGAACCCTTCTATACTGCTGGTGAGAATGTACACTGGTACAACCATTATAGAAATCAGTGTGGAGATTTCTCAAAAAAGGCAAGAAAGTCCATTTGACCCAGGTATTCTCTGGCTAAGTGTCTTACCCAAAGATCACATCATAAAGACATCATATCACAGTGATACATAAATACCACTGTTCACAGCAGCACAACTCACAATATCTAAGTCTTGGAAGCAGCTTATATGTTCATCAACAGATGAATGGAAAAAGAAAACGTGGTATTTATACATAATCGTGTTCCACTCTGCCATAAAGGAAACACTTGAGTCACTGGTAAGTAAATGTACCCATAATGTTAAGTGAAATAAATCAGATACACAATTTTAAAAACTGTATAGGTTCTCTTATATGAGAAACTCAAAGTATAAATAAATCAAAAAGTAAAAGACAAGATTGGCTGTAGGAAATAGGGAGATAGACCTTGGGCAAATGGAAAGAGCACCAAGAAGCAGAGGGTAGGGCGAGGCGGAGCAGAGGTGGACAGAAAGAGAAATCAGATGTGCCATGTACATGTACCAAATATTCTCAAAGAATGTACAGCGATGTGCCACAAACCTGTACTGATACAAAAAAGAGAAAGACAAGGTCCCTCAACAATCAGAACTGTGTCTCCCACACAGAAAGGTCTTGTCTTCCTGGGGACTGCTGTGATTGCCAGTGAACCCCACCAGCAAGGGACCCTCAGGGCACCAGGATGTGGATTCTTCAGAAACTCCTTTCAGCCCCATTTTCGCTCTGCCTCTCCGGTTTCCCGCCAATAGTATTTTCCTTTAGTGATATAGCCTTTGTGCCCATGGAGCTCCCAAGGTGGGGAAATGACAGCTTGCTGAACCTCCGCGCCTCGGCCTGCAGCTCTTCCACCTGCCGCGTGGTGGGAAGGGGCACATGAGGGCGCAGAGGTGAGGCTGGCGCATCTCGAGAACGTGCTCCGCCCCCAACCCCAGAGGCCTCCACTTGTACCAAAGACAGGAAGTCTCGGTGCCAATGGGAGCAGCACCAATGTGCAGGAAGCAAGTGGGAAAAACATCACACAGGCAAAGGGCAGGGGTGTGAGGCCTCACCTTTTGTGAGCAGAGAGGGGCCCTTGGGAGACGGGTGATTCCCACAGAAGCTGGCCGAAGGGCATGGACAAGACCGCATCCCTTTAAGCTCAATGCCCCTCGAAGGCACCCAGAGGTCGACAGAACCAGAAGTGTCCATGAAGCCCCTGACTTCTGCCTGGGCAGCTTGCCTAGGAACACCTCATCCCATGTGTTACTGAAGATGTTCTTCTGTGAACCCTGAAGGCGCCATCAGCATTGTTTGGGGTAGGGCAGAAAGAAGCCGCAAGCACTCAGGAGCACACAGTGTTTCCACTGGGCTCCGGGGAAAGTCTCTGGTTGCTTGGGGTTGGAAGGTCCTTCTGCGGCCAAGGTGGGCCCATGGTCGCCTATAAGCATATCTTGCTCCTGAGGGACATATGGATGTAAACCACAGCAGGGCTGGTGACAGAAACCTCCTCACTCTAGGCCAAAAAGACTCATATACCATGCTGCCTGGACTTTCATGGTGGCCTCCAGATGGCCCTTAGCTCTGCTGTCTACCTCCTCTGCTCCATTTGTCTGGCCCTGGTCAGACCGGTTCTGCTAAAACACGTTCCTGGTTGTGTTATCTCCCTGCTCAGAATGCAGCCATGTTTCCTCTCCTTTTTACCTCAACCAAACTTTCTAGAACGTACTAGTCAAAAGAGTAATGTTTTTCACCATTAATACAGTGTTAATCCCCTTTGCACTGTGTAAAGATATGGGTGGTGTCATGGTTTATATATAGATCTTCCCCCAAAGCCTCATGCGGCCAGAGGTGACTGGATGCTCACTGGCGTATTAGTCCACGTGTGGGGTCATTACAAGGTAGAGCCTGGACAGAAGCAGTGGGCCAGTGGGGCATGGCCTGGAAGGGTTCAGTCTTCCTACCTTGGAGCAACTGACTGTGAGCTAAAAACATGAACCAAAATACATCAGTCTTTAACTTGTGAGTGTCAGGTATTGTGTCCCACCAGCAAGAAGGTGACTAACACAGATGGGAAGGGCGGGGAGCTCTATCTATGCTGTAACACCGCCATGTCGATTAAGGGTCTTTACTTTGGGACAGACTCTCTGAAAATATAAAGTATTATCTTTGGGGACCACAGGGTCCTGGATGCCCAAAGTATAGATGTCCAGTGTTAACCTTGGTAAAAGAAAAAAAAATTGAATTGTCTCAGTTTTGGAAAGATCAAGGAGAAAAACTCACCTTAAGCAAAATGAAGAGACTGACACAACATTAAAGTGTTGTTATAAGTATACAAGCTATCATCAGTGCAGAAACTCAGTGCTAATATAGACTGGGGAGTCATCTCAGGGTCTCTCCCACCTGTAGTCTGCTGTGCTGCAGAGGGAGGTAAGTTCATGCCACACGAGCCCACAAGCTGGCCACATGGCCACCCACCCATCACACTACCTGCAAGCTGCATAGCAACATGCACAGCTTCTTTGCACCAGCCCTTCTCTGCACACAGCCCGTGCTGCTGTGCACACAAGCTGCACAGTGGCTGGTCACACAGATGTCCAAATTTGATGCAGTGCATGCTCACTTACGAGCTGGGTCACTGTGCCTGACCACACCCACATGCTGATGGCATAACCAGAAGCACCAGCTTCCCGTGTGCAGGCCAGACACTGCACAGGTGCTACTGCCTACTGCCACATTTCTCATGTGGTCATTGACCACACGGACCGTTTCCAGGCCAGACACATAACCACCTTGTTTGCACAGCTGCCGAGTGGTCCCTCCATGTTGTCACAGAGGCACTGGTCACAACATGGTGTTTGCACTTTGCCCAGAAACTCACTGCATCAAATGGTGACCCTATGTTAGGTACAGAACTCTTGTACCGGCTCCCCTTAAGATGGCAGCTTTTGTCTTGGAACACAAGTCTATTTTCACTAAAAGCCAAGAAATCCCTCTCAGCTCTACAGTAGGACTTGCTATAATAACTTTGGGCTCAAGTCTGAAAATTTCACTTTGGAAAAGCCAATGGAAAGATAAGGCAGTGAAAATGTGCCCAACTGACAAAGGAACCAGCAAGTCGGAGCCGTGCTCATGGAGAAGGAGAAGCAGAAGGGAAGCTGAAGGTGGCCCGCCCCCTACTGATGGGGTGCGATGCTCTCTGATCTCCCCAGCGCTCCCCTTACTTGGGGGCAGCCATGAGCAATCAGGGGCTCCTCTTCTTGGCTCTGCACTCAGGAACATTTTCTTAGTGTGGAACTGGGCCTTTGAGGTGAGCTCATTGACCCTTCCAATATCATCAATGAAAAAAACCAAAGGTTGAAGGGGACAGTGACAGCCATATGCCACTCTGCTGATGGCAGGATGAGGCGTATTCACAGGAACATACTTAGCCACCAGATTAATTTTTAACAGCAAGCATGCTTGGCTACTGTGCACATTTATCCATAACAGAAAGAGCATCATGGGCTGATCCCAGAGCAGGAGGAAGGAGGAGATGAGGACAGGAAGCAGCTCCCAGGGCCAAGAACAGCTGCAGGTGGGGACCATGGAGGCGGGAATGGGACTGGGCTTGGTGCCAGCTCTGACACTAACCAGCCCCGAGGGTTCTGGGAAGCCAACAACCCTCTCTTCGTGATCACATCCAGGGCTGTGATGGAGAGTCAGTTCCTCTGGTCCTTTGCAACCTGCACCGGTCAGGCTGATTCTGAAGGTGTGTACGTTGTGGACACTAAAGAAGCCCTGGCATTTCAGCCACTGGCATCTAACAGAGGAGACAGCTGCTCATCTCCTTGGTGCCCTCGCATCCTCCCGGCTGAAGGACCGCACACAGGGCTCCTTTTCCCAGAGGGGAGGCTGAGCTGCACCAAGCTTCTCCCCTCACCCCAAGGCAGGAAGCACTTCCAAGTCTGAGTGTCAGAACCAAGCCCCAAACTATGACCTTTGGAAATGAGAGCAAAGTTCCCTGAGGAAATGTTTCAGATGCCTGCCCAGTGAGGAGCTGCTCCCTGCCGCTGCTGGACCAGTGTGCTGAAGAAAGGTCCCCAAGGAAGCAGCATGCAGTGTTTTAAAGACATCGCCTTCAGCTGGCTCACAGCTCCAAATCCATCTCCCCACAGGACCAGTGAGGCCACAGAGAAGTAAGGACAAGAGTTGTGACCTTGCTTGAACCTAAAGGCAGGGCAGGCTGGGACAGCAGGAGGCCAGGCTGCAAGGTATGGTGACGGGAAGGACAATCAGTTTCTGAATGGCTGAGCCATGGCCTGGGGGACTCATGTGTGACCCTGGCAACTCACCCAGTGTCCTCATCTGTCTTACATCCTGTTGGCTTTGTGTGACTCCTGACAAATCCTCTTGGACTTGTTCGTTTGATATATTAGTGAAATGCTCACATTTGTCAACACATGATAGAAAGCATTTTAATGTGGTTTTAATTAAAGATATGATTCGGGGGCAATCACTGAGAATGCCACAGTCCCTGGGACTGTCTGCTGGCCCTGTGTGGTCCGCAGGCATCTCTTACACACCTGCTGCCTTCCGCTCCCCGGCCAGGGCCATGCTGGAGAGATTTTGCTTGTTTTCAGATGGAGGAGGCGGACCTAAGCTGTCAAGAGTGTGAAGCTGGCTGGATGTGGGTCCAGGACACCGCTGCTCACCACGACAGTGACAAATGAGCTTCTTTCCTGACCTGGGGAAGGCGGGCTGCTGCCCGTGACTTAAGGGCTAAGGGGAGTAGAAAAGTGCAAAACAAGACTGGTATCTTTATCACAGTGTTCTTCCTGAGGGCTCAGAACCTCAGTCGGTTCAGGAAATGCTTCCCTCTGTTTTGTACATCAGGACATTTGTGAATTTGAGACATCAAGAAATTTGTGAATAAACAGAATACATCTTGGGAAACTCAGAGCACGATATTTTGTGGTGTTTTTAAAGTATAATTTTATATCTTTAATTTCTTCACCCTTGGAATGAGGTTAATATGCCTTTTAGAAGGGTCAGGAGATAGGTAATATGTGGTGGCCTTGACTGACTAAACTGTGAGGTATCATTTCACTGTCATTGTGACTGTGCCTTGAAAAATCTCTGACAAGCACCCCAGACCACTGGTGACAGTGGGCAGATACACAGAGATAGGATTTAGCTCCACATTCTCACCCAGCTCTCCGCCCTGTCATATGATGCCAGGTGCCGGGGATTCTGGCAGGGGATAGGGATGGGGACAGCTGCCGAGCAGGATGGCCCAGGGGGTCAGATCAGGGTGGACTGTTTGGTTATCTGTCCTCCATGCACATGTCAGCCAGGTCCCCATTTTGTCTTGTTTCATTTTGGTTTGGTATTTTGAGACAAAGTCTCGCTATATAATTCACGCTGGTCTTGAATTTCCTATGTAGTCCAGGGTGGCCTCAGACTCACGGTGATCCTCCTGCTCAGCCCTCCATGTGCTGGGGTTACAGGCGTGCACCACCATGTCTGACTCAGGCCCCCAGTTTGCACCAGGAAACCCAAGGCCACTCCACCCAAGTACGTAAGACCCTTCCCCTCACAGCAGCCCAGGCCAAGTCGGAGGCACAGCAGGGGTCCACAATGCAGTGCTGTCCTCTGCTGTCATTTTAGCTCCCCCCACCTTTGCAAGGTCCTCCTTTTTGCTCTCTCCACAGCTGCCACTGTCCTAACCTTCACCTGAGTGACCAGACACCTTCCCTGGAGAGTGAGGGCCACTGCAGTTTGCCATGACCACAGAGAACTCCAGTGCCAGCAACTCCTCTGCTGGCAGCTGCTGCTCTGCCTCTACCACAAGCCTGCTGGAGGCTTCCCCTGGACTGCCCCAAGGGGCACAGTGCCACACGGAGCCTCCACTCCCCAAACGGGGTGCTCTTAAAGCTGTGGGCCCGGTCTTCTCCCCGCTGCCCTTGCCATGAAGTTCTATCTCTGGCCCCTCCCTGCCTCTGCTCCACACCAGGGGATGCTCCCACCACCGTGTGCCACCCACCATCTCACAAAGCCTTGCGCCTTGACCAAACCCACTCCGTAGTTAAATGTCAGAATGCAGGTGGGATTTAGGACCTCTGCTGGTGAGCCCATCAGCAGCCCTGGACGCAGCACTGCTGCCCCCTCCCCCTCCCCTCTCCTCTCCTCTCCTTTTCCCTCCTCCCTCTCCCCACCCCTCCACTCCAGAACAAGCCTGCCGTCCCGTTCTGCAGGCTGCCTTGAGAGGCTCTGTGGACCAGGCCCCTTGGGGCTTTGCACATGGTTCTGTGGGTGGCTGTTCCAAGGGCAGGGTTGGCTTTCCATTCTCTGCATTCCCAGCATGGCAGGGTGCCTGGCAGTGCTTCAAACTGATTGTAAGGTGGCAGAGAAAGTAGGCTGGGGTAGAGGGACATTTTGCCACCTCTCCCCTTCCCCAAGGGCACAGACGAGTTGTTCAGCATGGCACAGACCTGTATGTCAGGCACTTCTAATTTAAGGTACAAGCTCTGGGCTCACAGCTCTCCTACAAGTGGCAGATAAATGTCACAGCATTCTAGCATGTGGCACCATGGAGCAAGAGTGCTATAGGTCACAGGTTTGGGGTGAATCTCAGCTCTGCAGCCTTAGAGAAGAGGGTGTGGCTGTCTCTCCCACACTCTGAGCCCCTGGGAAAGGAACAGTAGCTGAAGAAGGTCCCTGGAGTTCTTTCTACCCCAACATCCTCCACGCTCTGACAAACAACGGAAATGCTGTCTTCTCAGCTGTGCCCACATGAAGCCACTGCAAAGATGGTAACAGTGAGGAGAAGAAAAGCTCCAGAGGCCATCGTGCTCGGAAGTACCACACAGCTTTTCAAACCACCACTGGGCTTGGTCAGCTCAGACTCTGGCCAGGAGAGAGGTCCAACTTGGGGTGGCCTAGAGAATGACACCTACCATGCTTCCCGGCATAAATAGACTTTACGTTCCTTTTTATTTCAAGGTGCTAGAAATGGTTTCCAAAACATTTTTACAAATGTCAAACTTGCTGTCAAGCAGAAGCCACCTGGAGAAAAGTAACTGACAGGCAGCTAAATTAGGGAGCTATAATTTCACCGAAGTATTCCAGAGACCTTTTAAGCCACAAGAATGGAGCTTAATGGAAATGACTTCAGGAGGGCCCAGAAGCAGCTTGAGCTAGAACTGGACATGAACTATCTCTGTCCCTGTCCCTGTCTGTCTCTGTCTCTCCTGTGCCCACTCACACCCCCACACACACTGAACCTCTGTGTGAACCTCTCCCCATCGCAGACCCCTCAGGACTCCAGGGCCCCTCGCAGAGTCCACAGATGCTCATGCTGGTGCCCGCACACCCACCGCTGCCCTTCTCCTTCTGGTCCTCCAGATGGCCAAAGAGCTGGCCAGCACCCTTCACTCATGGTTCCGACCTTGCTGTCAATTGGCTGTGGCCGCAAGCTGTCACTGGGCCTCAGTGCTGCCCCTAAAAAGCCACCTGGGTGGATGAGGTGGTCTCATGGATGCCTCTCCCCTTGCCCTGCCCACAGGTGATGTTCTGGGATTCTGTTCTCACAGCCAGCACCGTGTTAAGAGAGGGGAGTTTTCTAAAGAGGATGACTTATCCGGTAGCTGAAGACCTAAAAAGGAGTAGGTTGTGAGCAGTGGAGAGACACAGGGAGTATGGGAAGGGCAGAGGCCCAGGAGCTGGGACTGGGCCACAGCCTGTGAGGGTACAGCTCTGAGCTTCAAAGCAAGGGAAGAGGGAAGCCATCCTGCCCTTGAACACTCCATTAGCCCACCCTGGCCTTTGTCACCTGTGAACGTGAAAGTGGGTGGGCTTGCTTGCACCGCAACACATCTCATGGAAATCTGGCCAATGGGACATTGGGGTCCACTAGCAGCAGTGTCATGTGGTGTTACCTTGACGACTCTAGATAGGGGCTCTAAATGAGAGGCAGGTACAGGATGCCTGCCTCTGATCATTTTGCAAATAGGGCACTCAAGGTGTACCTCTCTGCAGGACCAGAGGCACCTTGGCACCAGCTGGCACCATGTACCAAATGTACCAAACACAGTTCAAGGGGGCTATGGGCACTGGTGTGGGTCTGGAGGCAAAGCAGATCATGGCTGTGGACACTGCTCCTAAAGACCAGGGGAGCCACAGTGCTGCAGGAAGCTGCAAGGAACAGTGCCATCTCCAAGCCCAAGTTTCCGCAGTCTTGGCTCTGCCCCAGACCTTGAGCAGCATCCAGCAGAGAGAAGGAGGCAGCCCATCTGCTGAAGCTAAACAGAAACCTGCGGTTTGTCTATAACCAACACCACTCAACAGGCTCAGCCCAGTCCAAAGGTCATAGGGGCTGGGAAACTTCTGGAAGCCTCCTAATCTCACTGGGTCTCCTACAGAGTGAGCAGGAGGACCCTCACCACTGCTGTTCTCCAGTCACAGCCTACTTCTCCTAGCAGTGATCTATCTGAAATTGTCGCCTGAGAGTTGGCTCTGGACATGCCTCTGACTACTTAGGATCCCAACAGTGGCAAGTGCTTAAGGAGGAGCAAGGAGCAGACAGACTGAGGCTGTCTAGTCCCCACAGATGGTGATGACTCCCTCCAGGTGTCCCAGTCATGGTCCTTAGATCTCTAAGGAAAGCCAAGATTTCATCAGCTTCCTGAGGGTCTGCCCTGCCACTTCTTCAACACCATGCTGGGGCAGAATCTTTTACCCTATGTACGAAAGGGCACAGAGGGAGTGCTCCATGCTATGCTCCAATCTAGCAGCTCTGGAGAGATTACCAAGACCTGGAACGCCAGCCTTAGAGGTTGGACAGCTGGGTGTGCTCATGCCCACCATTCTGGCCTTGAGGAGAGCAGGAGGACTTGGCTCCAGTGTGAGGGGCAACAGAACCTCTCTAGGAGGAACCAGCAGGGTATGCTTGGCCTCATGTGCAGACCTCAAAATCTCTATCCTCCAGACTCTTCTGGAATGTTCTAAAGAATCTGACATTCAGGGTACTTCCTTCTTAAGGTCCTGGAAATAAGCTTGTTTAGTCAGCATGAAACAAGTGAGAGAAGATATGATAGATTGATTTCTTTCTATTAGGAACAGAATATGAGAGAGAGAGAGAGACAGACAGAGAGACAGAGAGAGAGAGAGAGAGAGAGAGAGAGAGAGACAGAGAGAGAATCACGATAAAATAAAAACATGAGCACAGGAGAATGGGAGCTAAAAGAAAGAAGAAAGGAGAAAAGGATGAGTTAGGAGAAGATTACAAAGAAAGGGGAGGAGATTTAGAGTTACCACCAAGGAGGATGCTGCCCAACATTCCTTCAGGGGTTACAGGGAGTAAGAATTTTGACTTCTTCCTTTCCTATCCTTCCTTTTTTCTTCATTTCATCCATCAAATTACCCACCTATCCTATCCACGCTTCCTCCCTTCCTTCCATTTATTCACCCATCATTAATCCATCATCCTTTCTTCCTTCCATCTATCTTTCCTTCCTCCCAGTTATTCATTCATCCAGTAATTCATCCATCCTTTCTTCCTTCCTTCCATCCATCTTTCCATCTATCCATCCATCTAAAAGAATATACTGTGTCTTGTGTGCAATGCATCTTGCTGGTTTCTGGAGATAAAGAGAAAAAACAAGAACAACAACAAAAACTCAGCAAGGTTCTTAGTATAAAAAAGAATGAAATGACTAAATGTAACTGCATTTTCCTACCCTGGACTGTCCCTAAAGGGCTCATAGTCCAGGATGGGCTGACCTGAAGAGCAGCCCAGGAAAGACAGCCACATCATCACTGTGTTTCACAGGTCTTTTGAAATATCTAAAAATAATGAAATTTCAAAACCAATTTGTAATGAAGTTGTCAAGGGGAAGCAAGGTTCAGCATCCCAGCATCTACCCCATGAAGCTGGGTGCAGGGGTGCTCTCTCCAGTGGTCTACGACAAGCACATGAAAGGTTTTCCTGGAAAAGCTTTGAGCTAGGAGTAACTGTTCTAGCTGAGCCTGAAACTATGAATAAGAGTTTGGACTTTATCTCCAAAGCAATAAGGAGTCTGCACACATGCAGACGGTGTGGACAGAAGAGACAGAGGCATGAAGGAGGCCCCAAGGCCCATTCTAGACTTAGTTATCCCAATATCTAAGGATTTATCCTAACAAATATTCAAAACACTGTTACAGGATTTTCAGGACTCAAGAATGTAATCATTGCTATTCATAGAAAAAATTAAGGAAAACTTCCCAAGCATAGGAAAAGGAAATGATATTCAGATATATGAGACATACAGAACTCCAGCCAGCTACAACCAAAGAGATCTACACTCATACATATAATAATCAAGATCCCAGAAATTCATCACAAGAACAGAATATTAAAAGCAGTCAGAGAAAAGAAACAGATTACCTATAAAGGAAAACCCATCAAAATCACAACAGACTTCTCGACACAAACTATCAAATCAAGAAGAGCTTGGAGAAAAATATTCCAAGCCCTGAAAGAAAAAACCTCCAACTCAGATTGATGTACCCTGCAAAACTATCACTAAAAATTAATGGAGAAACAAGATGTTTCCATGACAAAGAGGAACTGGAGAAATTCGTGACCACCAATCCAACCCTACAAAAAAATACTGAAGGACATTCTAGAGAGAGAAAAAAAAGTCACCAGGATTCCAGGATTCCAGGAACAATGGCAGAGAAGCCTCAATGAATGAGACAGACAATGGAATGAAGGAGAAAAGTAAACAACCAATGGCAGAAAAATAGCATAGCAGAGATGAGGCAGAGAAAATTGGCTATAATCTCTGACACAGATGGCCTGGATACACTAACAAAAAGAATCATAGGCAGAGTAGGTCAGGAGAGAGAGTCCATCAAGATGCTCGGAAGAGGAAATATAATCAACCTGAAAGAGGGTTAATGAACAAAAGTCAAAGGTGAGAAAACAATGCTCCATGTGATAGGGAACCAGAGAGAAATAGGGACAGCCCATCCAGCAGCTGCAGATAGGTTGGAAACCCATGACACTTTTGTGCAGTGGAGAACTACTCAGCTATAAGGAAGGAAAACCTTAAGGCTTTAGTAAATAAAGGAATACAGCTCATGTTCAAGCTCAGGGGTAAAAAGGTTCAGAACCACTTAGGTAGATAGAAGGTTGCTCTCCTAATCTAAAAACTAAAGGAGTTAGTGGAACCTGAAAGGTACAAAGCACCCGGAGAAAGTGAAAGGGGAGGAATTGTCTAAAAAAGGAAGGCAGAGGACATTGTTAATCAAGATTTAAAAGCCACATTATTCTTATCACTCTGTCTAGTTTGATTTCATTCTGTTCCAGTCTGTCTACTTGTACTAGATTTGAGGGCACAGACAGCTATCCCCAAAATAGCAGGATATACTACAGTAACTATTCTTGATTTCCTATTAACTTAAACTGAAGCCCTGTCTTACTTACACTGTCTTACTATGACTCATCTTATTTGAATCTGGTTTATTAGATTGCTGTTTTGTCTTGACTGATTTTATTTGAATCTGGTATGCTTGATAATATCAAGTCTGAGAGTAGAGGCAACTATTGTGAAGATGACAAGATTCAACAGGATACACATTCTGGTTGGATTATTAACTACTTTTGAAGTCCTATAATGTCTCCAATGTTTTGTTTTTATTAATATTGCTATGCACTGCTATGTTCAATTATACTATGCCTGATGATATAGACAATTCTATTGAAAATAACAAGAGACATCATAGTAACTACTGTAGATCACCTAGTATTGTGGTTCTATATGACTTATTCGTTTCGTGTTTTTCTAGGCATTTGCTCTGTTGTCTTGTTTTGATTTGTTTTTCCCTCTAATACAGAAAGGATAGATATACATGTAGAGATTCATGCATGCATAGAACCTCTAAACAGTTTACAAGAATTGATTATAGTTATTGTAAAAACAGAGAGGAAAAGTACTTTAAAGGATATAACTGCATGTATGTTTAAGTGTGTAAGATTGATAATGATATTACTAAGCTTTTGTTGGATAGGGGAACAGAACTGTTTGCAGTCTCACTGTTTAAATGTCTGCTTTGTATGCTTTACTTATGTAACTTGAACAACTACTTCTAAGAGGAAAATATGTAATTATCAACTGGTTATTTCTTTTTTTATGAAATTATGTAGTATTTCTACCCTTTCTCTGTTTTCTTTTCTTTTTTCTTTAAATAAAAAAAATATTTAAAAAATTTTAAAAAGAATGTAATCATTGGTCTTGTTAAAACAAAGGGGCCGCCGCTAGGGGGCATTCTGGGCAAGCTGTGAGTTGGGAAGAGACCAGGAACCAGGGAGGGGAGAGGAGAAGGTGGAGGGCAGGGAGAAAGGAGGGGCAATCCTGCTGGGAGACCAGGATGCTCAGGAAATGACCAGACGGAGGCTTGGCATGGGGGAGGCCACAGGCTCCAGCCCAATCCCTGCACCAGCTCCCCCTCTGCCAACACCACCTGTGAGTGAAACAGAAGTGACCTAGGTTATGGGGACTCAGGAGGGCAGGGACCGTCACTATCCCATATCACTGAAGCCTGGGGTCTGTAATTACTTGAAGTTTCTTTGTCTTGTTGAAGTTTCTTTTTTGAAGCTTCTTTGGGTAATCTTGGGCAGATGAGATCCTGTGGGGTGCCCCAGAAGCTGACCAGGCCGTGGACAGACGGGTAACGTATCCAAGTCAGGCTGGTCAAGGACAGAAAGCAGGTCTCCTTAGAAAGTGTTCTGCAGGTGATGGAAATGACAAACAATGATGGAAGGTTACAAAGCAATGACAACAATGCCAATAATGACTGGTGAACAAAGATGACGAGAACATCTGTGTAAAATGGCACCATCTGAGTTATAACCAACATGTGTGCAAAAGGACAAAGCCTGGAAGGAGCACTGAGGGGGCAGTACACTGGGGAATTTTAAGATGTTTTTATTGCTGTGGCCTTGTCCAAATGCTAAGATCCAAATTTAAATATCAGAGAGATACAGACAATGGTGGTGAGGAGAGGCCCATGCTCTAACTCAGACAACCCAGACCACTTGCAGGGTTTTTAAACAGATTCTGAAACCCTGGGGTGGACCTGAGGATTTGCATTTTTCACATGTCCCCAAGTTGGCCTAATGCCATCAGACCACACGCTGAGAACCATAGGACCAGGAAGTAGGCTCCACGAAGGGAGGGGCCCAGGAGACTTAGCCAGCTTGTGTTCTGTGGCCAGAGAAGCTTAGTCTTCCCCATCTTGTTCACAGTCAAGGTCACCAACCCAGCAAGGTCACTGGAGAGGCCACCCTGATAGGAAACCCCTCCCTGACTCACAGAGACTGAGCTGTCATTATAAACCTTCCAGTTTCCAGGATGCCACTGGGCCAGGCTTCAGAGCCCCTGGGACATGACTGGGGCAGCTGCCCGCTCAGTGACTATCTGACCAGGAGACTTCTGCCCTGCTGTACCTTAGAATCCAAGGAACACAGGCTGTCAGCGCCACCAAGAGCTGGGGATTATCTAACCCAGCTTTCTCGTGACAAACCCCAGAGGGAAAAGGCCACTCGGCCAACTATGGCAAAGCTGAAACAGGAACCCAGGGCACCTGACCCCGCACCCAGCTATTTCTCATCCCATCTGCCTGTGCTGCCAGAGGTCAGCCGTTGACAAAGACATCTGCCGGCCTGGCCACTTGGGGCCTGGTACCCTGAGCGGGCGCACTGACGAGAAGCTTCTGTACTTGGGCCAGGACTTCTGGTGCAGAGCTCACATGCAGCTGCTATCACTGATCTCAAAGTGAGTCTCTCCTGGACAAAGGCTGGCAGCCCTGTCAGGAACCTTCTCTCAGTGGGCTGGAGACTGGGCGAAGTGGGACATGTACCCACCTCAACACCTAAAGCCTGGCCTTTCAGAACACTGGCTGTTGGCCAGAGGAAGCGTGCCTGAGAACTGGCCATAATGACACAGCCTGAAAGATGCAGCAGAGGTACCAGTCTGGCCTGAGATTCTGGGACCAGCTAGCTCTCAGGCTCTGAAAGATTTCCATCTTCCTCAGCAGCATCTTCCCATACCCCCGATCAGCACAATTTGGGTAATAAGATCATACTAGCCAAAGCTAAAACCAACAGCTGGAATTACAGAGCACGTCTTGGTGAAAACACCCTTTACTCCATCCACTCTCAGAGGCCCCTCTTTCCCCCAATGGAGGGGATCACTGTCAGAGAAGCTCTGCCTTCTAATGTAGCTCATCACTGCCACTGAAACTCACCTCTGCTGAAGTAAAAACGAGCCACGTTCTGCAAGAGGAAGGGGACTGCGATCAGGAATATTAGAGTCTGGTTCTTAACAGGGCAAGCTGTGCTTCAAATCAGAGGTCCTACATGGATGCTGGCAGAAATCTCCTTAAAGGGGATTCAGGCCACCTTCTGCTTTGAGAGCCTGCCAGCCAGGAGTGTCAACGGTAATTAATGTAAAACTGTGCACACGAACTGGCCTGGGTTTAGCCTCTGGCTAGGCCCACCTGTATGACAGCAGAGCGGTTCCAAAACAGACTTGTGATCATTAGTTTAGGAAGACAGGCACCATGGTCCTCCTGCACTGCTGCACCGTGAACTGCCGCTAGAAGTTAGAGATGGCACGGTGGCCCATTTACAGAGGAGGAGCCTGAACCCGGCCCCGCAGGTGGGATGGCTTATCCAAGCTCACACAACGAATGGATGAATGGACGTGGGCCAGGCTCACTCCGGACCTCCTCCCCTCATTACACACTGAAATTTTTCTCAGGCAAGATTTTTTTTTTTGGCCTGATTTAAGATACAGGAAAGAAAGCACCTATTTGCTGTGGTTCTGCCCTCTGCCCAGCAGTAATTGCTTCCAAAAGATTAAGATGTCTTTAAGGAACAGGACTTCAGCTTACTTGTGTTTAAATAGTCAGCACTTAACATGTGCTGGATCACTGTATGTGGTCACTGGATGCTTATAGTTGTAAGAGTTAAATTAGATAACTAAAACCAACTTTAAAACTCCAGCAAATTTTAAAAATTCAGGGTTAGAGGTGTCAAGGAAAGGTTACTGTCTATTTTGCATGTGCTATGTGTTGGGGACTAGTCTAAGAGTTTCACATGCTCTTATTTCTCATTTAGTATTTGCCAAACCCCAGAAGGCAGAGCCTATCTTTCCTCCCATGTTTCACTTTGCAACCATGAGGCAGGGTATAGAAGCAGTCTGCCATCCCCAGGAGCACACAGGAAGAGCTGAAGTTCACATGCCCAGGATGGCAGAGCCCATGACCATAATGCTGGGCTGCCCTGCCTCTGATGAGCCATCTTCCGGGTCTAAACTTGACTGCAACCCATGATGGGGATTCAGTCCAAGAAAGCTGAACCAAATCAAGCCAGGAGTTCCAGAAGGACACATGCTCCCCTGGCCCATCTGGAATTCCACACAGCGACCTCCCAGGTGTTGCTGTCTTTATTGACCAAATATGTAATTCTGCTCCAGTGCAAAGACAGGAAGAAGAACGCTCTTCTTCAGGGGCCAGGGCAGGACAGCTACGTTGCAGAGATCAGACACAAACGTGGCTGGTATTTGTGTCAAGTCTTGACTCTTTGGCCTTGACACTACCCCAAGTGACAAAATAGTCCTTAACGGGGTGCAGGTAGATGCTGGGTGCTGCTGTGTGTTTCTCCTGTTCCTGTCAGTAATGTGGCCTCTGGGGATGAAAGGGCAGAGGTGAGCTTGATCTCTTACTTATCAATGGATCAACATCCCAATAAATCCAAAGCCCAGGAACACAGTTGCTGGCTAAGGAGAGTCATCCACTAGTTCTTGGCTCACTGTTTGGGTCTTGGCTGCTGCTACCATGAAGCCTGCCCTTTGCTTCTAGTTCTCCCCAAGGCACCCCAGAGCCACTAGCTCCACAAAATGTCACCCAACTGGGTGCAGTAAGATGGAAACTTCAGCCTACGAATTCAGTTCTGCAAATGAAATGATGGGACTATCTCTGATGGGAAGGGTTTGCATCTACTCCATGGGGTCAAGATCCCCGCCAGCTGTCCCTATGTGTATAGGAGGCTAACCGTCACAATCTGCTGAAGTGTAGCAATAAGACAGACTACAGAGCAGGCGCCAGCCTCACCTGTTTCTAAATGTATTAGACTCAGGAGGAGTAGATACACCAGGAAGACAGGAAGAGAGGAAGAAGTGGAAGGGGAGGGGCAGACATGTCTGTGCAAGTCAACGCTGAAAGCTTCTTGTTTATTCCAAAGCACAGGAGACTGCAGAGCAAGGTGAGAGGCGAAGGTGGAAATGAAATGGTTGGACTCTGATCCTTCAAAGCAAAGACCTTGGCTTGGCAGGCTCCTTTGCATGATTCTCTCCCTGCTAATAGATGGGAAAGCACATAGAATGACCAACACTGTCATTTTTCTTGTCATTTAGACAAGAGTTTGGCAAGTCATTTAATGCTTCCAAGACTTAGTTTGATGAACTCCAAAATCAGACTCATGATATTTTCCTTTTAGAGTTCTTGGGGGGACCCCTGTAAGTGCCCCGCTGAGGCCCATCATGTTTGGGAAATGCTGAATGCAGGAGAGTTCTTAGGGGCTCCCTAACACAGCGCTGCAGGATGCAGCCGCAGACTGGATGTTCCAAGGCTTCGGGTTCAGGAGAATCACTATTTCCCTGAAATGTCTTTATACACAATCCCCAAAGTGTATTCTGTGAGTTCACTCCTGTACTTTCTTCTCTTAAACTCCACAGGCAAGGTGTTCCAGGACCAAAAGGATCCTAGGAATTTGGCCTGGAGAACAAAAGCCCATCAGCTCACTGCACAGAACATATGGCGGCTTGACTCTGCGATCAATCAGCCTGGTGGCGGGGGACAGGTCTCCACTGAGACTCTGCTTACACAGAAGCCAGGAGCAGGCTGGTGCAGCAGGGATTGAGCCCTGTGTCTGCCCCCAGGGCTGGTCTGGTCTTGGTGGATTCCTGAGCCCACACTTCCTGTCACAAATCCTAGCAGACCCCTTGCTTCTCACCCCTGTACCTGGTCACAACCCTCCAAAGTCCCCTACCTGTCCCTTCTAACTTGGCTGCCAAGTTTCCTCCTAATCTGCCCATTCCCATGACCTCCCACCTGACACCATGACCCCTGACCCCAATGCGAGTCCTCTCTCCAGTGTTCACAGATTGCACACCTTCAGTCATTTGGGGTCTGCCGGAGTCCAGCTGCGGCAGGGCTCAAGGGTCCCAAAGGTGGTCAGGGAGTCGGCAAGTGAGAGACAGAAAACACTGCACACCAGTCTGTGAGTGAATCTGAATCTGCTTTATTTTTCAGAAGCTGGAATATATATTTGCTAACTTTTGGCAGCAACCCAAATCCCAAGCAGGAAGCGTCCCAGGCTTAGGGCCAGGCAGGGACAATCTTAAACAATATGTGTTAATCAACTTTTTTCACCTTTGTAACACTTTACTCTTGTTACTTAATTATCTTGGGAAATGTAAGCCTATGCACCTGGATGCCCACAGGAGGGAGAGACTGAGCGGCAGCTGTGAAGCTATCATGCCGCTCCCTACATTTTTTCCCTTATCACGTATGGGAGTATGGCAGGCCCTGTGAGAATAGCGCCTGTCTTGGGTCAAGGACTCTTCATATGAATCCAACCAGGCCTTACCCGTCATGGGCCTGCAGGACAGCAATTGGTCCTGTGCCTGTCTTAGGCGGCTGGTGGCGTAACATATGTGTCCTAGTTGCCCGTCTCTGACTGCCTGTCCAGTGTCTCAGGGCAGTTGTCTCACAGGAATTTTGTAAATCCTCCTCCATGAGCTCTTTCATTTAAAGCTTTTGTATAAACTCTCTCATACTACTCACAGAAGGTAAAATTTCACAATTAGTTTTCACAAAGGGGTTATCTAGAGGGTCTCTAGTAACTCCTCCGGAGTTTCTATTTTTGATTTCATATT